>VUQS01017546.1:18651-48592 GCA_015108495.1 Heterochromis multidens | reverse complement strand
ACCTCAAGGCGCTTTATATTGTAAGGTAAAGACCCTACAATAATACAGAGAAAACCCCAACAATCAGATGACCCCCTATGAGCAAGCAGTTGGCAACAGTGGGAAGGAAAAACTCCCTTTTAACAGGAAGAAACCAGGCTCAGGAAGGGGCAGCCATCTGCTGCTACCGGTTGGGGGTGAGGGGAAAGAGAAGAGAGACAAAAGACACACTATGGGAGAAAGAGCCATAGTGTTTAATAATTGCTAATGATTGAATACAGTAGTGGTGTATAAACACACAAGGGGTGAAAAGAGATGAGTAAAGAAGAAATGCTCAGTGCATCATGGGAAGCCCCCAGCAACCTAAGCCTATTGCAGGATAACCAAGATAGGATTCAGGGTCACCTGATCCAGCCCTAACTACAAGCTTTATCAAAAAGGAAAGTTTTAAGCCTAATCTTAAAAGTAGAGCGGGTGTCTGTCTCCCAAATCCAAACTGAGAACTGGTTCCATAGTAGAGATGCCTGAAAGCTGAAGGCTCTGCCTCCCATTCTACTTTTGAAAACACACATTGTTGTATTTTTTTAAAATCACAGTGTAATGTGATCACATTTGTTCATCTCCTTAACATTTTTTTCCGCTGAGTGTTTTTGTTGGTGAAAAACTCCACTGTGTGTAGGGAAGTAACGATGAAGAGTGCAGGAGAGACAGGTGAAATATTTTACATAGGAAAAAAAGACAAACTGGACGACCTAGCAGAACTTTAGGCCTAAGTTGAAAACATTAAAGAAAAATTACTAACATTATAGCTGATTAGGCTTGTATCGAGTGACTTATCTTCACTAATTATGATGGGCTAAATCAATCAGCATTGTATGTCAACATGCAAATGTTTTTTCATGCTGACAGTGAGAAACACTCCCAGGGTGTGTGTTTCTCACTTACATGTATGCCTCTTTTTGTGGATATCTGGGCCACACATTTTTATGTTGGTAGAGTGGACAGCACTACCATAATGGCAGGCACCTCTGCCTCCTGTTGGCGAGGCCATCGGTTATGCCACAGCGGGCCAATAGGATGATTGGTCTGTGAAATCGCCTAACCCTAGTTACGGAATATGTCACATTAACACAGTTATATGTGGCTACTTATGAAACGACACAAATGTTTATGTTAATGAAGTGGCAACCCCCAGAGCTGAAAAGCTAGAATAACTGCAGTTCCTTACACGGCCACTTGAGGCTGGCTCCAAAAGTGAATCAATCCTCATTGACTCCTACGTAAAAATTCAAAATTTCATATCAGAAATAAACCTTTTTACAGCCTGGTACAAACCAGGTTTGGTCTCTTTACCATAACAACGTAATTATTTTTATTTTTATTTATTTTTAATGAAGGCAGCCAAAGATCTCTCAAGTATATTTGTGGCATTTTTATTGCAATTATCTGACAAATATGACGTGCTTGTAATTGTACTAACAGCTCATTTAAGATGTCTGTGCTCCAGTTTGGTAAGGGAAATTCTGGCACGTTACTTAGTACCAATTAGCAGGTATCTGTGTTTTGACTATGTACTCATAAAGTCCATGAAAGGACCTTGATAACAAAGCTGATAATTTAGCACTTGTGGCTCCATAAAGACAAGATGATAATAGCTATCATAGAAAAGATGAATGCTTTAAAGTGTTTTGGTTTGTTCACCTTTTTACTACGTAAGTATCAGCCGGTAACTCCCTTCAGCTTTTTTAGCCACCCTGTTTAGCTACAGCTTTTTAGCAGCAAGCACCAGATCAAGTCCAGCAATAGCAAATGCATGTGATAGAAATCAGCACTGATTCATATCCTATTTAGCCCAAAATGACATTTAATTGAAGCAAGTTTGTTATTTAATGTGACATTTGCTGAAGTATTAGCCAGTTTCTTCACAGTCTAACATTTCCAACTGTTGACTTTCTCTTGTTAAAAACTGTCAGACTAAGAAAAAACAGGGTTTAACATTTTAGACAGTTGTTGTATGGTAAAGGTCTTAATGTCATCTTGCATGACATTGTCCACTTTTCTGACAATTACAGACTTGCAGAATTATAATTTCCTCATAAAACTGGTTTAGGAATTTATGAAATATGCCTTTTTTTTTTGACAATAGTTAAAAAAATAAAATTGACAGGCCTTTGCATATATGTGTATTTCAAAATCAAGGTAGGCAAATTGCCTTGCTGTCTTCCTCTGTTTCCAGCCTTTTTGCTAAGCTACTGTGGAAATAGTTGTCATAGCTTCAGACATGAGAGTGTCACCAATCAACTCTCTGCAGGAAACAAAATAAGAGTATTTCCTAAATGTCAAAGCAAGTATTTAAAATGTATAGCTGTCAGGGTGCATGTTAGTGTATAATGTTTAATGCCTCTAAAATATGTTTTGACTTTATGGTTTACTTTCCTGCTCTGGCATGATGTGAAGCAGACACTTTCTACTTTGTTTTGATTGGATAATAAACTTCCATTTCTATCTCTCCCTCTTATCTATCACAGGCAATACGAAGCTGTGGTGAGGAGGCCAGGCTGGAACATGTCAGCTGCACTCACAGAGCTGGTGAGGCTGTGAGGCTTTTTCTCTCCTTTATTACTTGCCTAATGATGTAAAATAAATCAACTTCATATCACATGATGCCATAAATCTGATGTTTCTGGAAGGAGCGCCGTTTCCTTGAGCAATGCAAACCTTTGACTGAATTTGAATATGTGAGTGAGTTTGTGTGTATTTGTGCATGCCGCTGTACTGATAACATGAGAAAAGAAAACAAAGTTACATGCCATTCTACCAGTTTAATATGTGCGCGGACATGCTAAACCTGCTGACCAACCTGTCCATATGCAAAGATTGTGGCGTTGTAGCCCTCAAAGCAACCCTCGATGAGCTGCTCGGTGCAGTGGGTGTAGATCGTTTCCTGCTGGGTGTCCATATCGAAGACATAATCAAAGGTGAAGGCCTTGTCCTTACCTAGGACCACTTGGGGTTCTCCTGGCATCACATATGTACAGATGTGACAGCCCTCAATCTTCTCTTTGGCCAACTGAGGACGAATCCTGGTAGACAGAAAGAGACAAAGAGAAACATTTCTAAGTTTCCAAGATAGGAAAAACAGCTTCCAACATCAGAGCTAATCTTGTAAAGAAAAAAATTCCAGTATTAATCTTTTCTTTTTTAAATTAAATTAAATTTTTAAAGATTTTTTCTTGGAATTTAATTATTGCCTCAAGTGTGGCAAGACATTTTACAAAGGCTAAGAGTGAAAAAGTCTGAACCATAGAACTGTGTAAAATTTATGGATTTCTGCAAAGTTGGTGTGTCAGGTAGCACTGTGCATGTGCAGATAGACCTACAGTGCTGTGCAAAAGTCTTGAGCCACCCCTCATTTCTTTATATTTTGCTAGGAAAATTGGAAGTAGTTCCAATATTTTATTCAAATGTGCAAATATGCATGGAAGTACAGTTTATAAGACAAAAACAGAGTATTTTTCTGTGTTCATAATTCCATCAATTTTGACAAGATCCCCAACATCACTGGCTGAATTGCAGCCCCAAACCATGACAGAGCCTCCACTGTGTTTTACAAATGGCTGTAGACATTCACTGCTGTACCTCTCTTCTGACCTCCTCTGTACATTGTGATGACAATTTGAATCAAAAATTTAAAATTTGGATTCATCACTCCATGAGATCTGTTGCCACTGATTTTCAGTCCAGCTCTTGTGTAATTTGGCATACCTCAGCCTTTCTTCCCATTTCCCTTCCTTAAGAATGGCTTATTGACAGCCACCCTTTAACTGAGACCATTTCTGATGAGGCTTCAGTGAACAGTAGATGGATCAACTAAAGGGCCAGATACATCTGTCAGGTCCTGTGTCAGGTCTTTGCTGGATTTTTCCAGTTTCTTAGGAGCATGACTTTCAGATACTGTTCAGCTGCTGTAGATAGTTTTTAGACCTGACACTTCTTTTGTCCTCCACTTGTCCAGTTTCCTCAAATTGACTGAAAATGAGTGAAAAAGCAGCTAATGTCCAAAGAAAAACTTTGAAAATCCTTCAGAAAGCCCGAAGAACTACTGATCAAGACCGCTTTAAAAAAATTACAAGAAAGTCAGGTTTCTTAAAATGAGAGGTGGCTCAAGACTTTTGCACAGTACTTACTTGGGATAGGTCATGGTATTTTATTTCTCGCATATTAGTTTGGTTTCAGAGCTCTCTGCCATAAAGGCTCTCTAGGAGAAGGGCTTTTAATTGTTAATGTTGTGACAGTGTTATATTTTAACCTACCCAAACCATGATCTTTTCCTATATCTAACCAAGTAAATTTGTTGCTTTAACGTAACTAAGTAATAAATTAAGTTGAAGAATACCAATTCAACACTGACTTCTGGTTTCACTCAGGACATAAAGTCCAGTGTCCTGAGTGAAAGTCCTGTGTTTTTTGACCCATTCAACCACATGGGTCTCCATGTGAGCCATTTACACTACCATTTACACTGCAAGTTGCAGTGACAATAATTACAGTGCTGGCTACTGGTTTAATGGTGAAAGTGCAGATAAGCTGAAGAAAGTAACAGTTTTCACTGTGGTGCAGGAGACAAGTGCTGCCACTGTGCAGTGCATGTGTTTATGTATGTGGAAATCCATGCAGTGCCAGTACACTCCCCGTGCACAGTACAGTGCCCTCACTGTTTAGGAGTGAGGGAGAGCGAACGAGCTCTGGGTAAACAGTCCCACCCATAGATTTCATTAAGGAATTGCTCTGTTTGCTTTCCTTCAAATAAAAACATTTCCCTATTACATCATTTCCTCCCCCAGTTTTTATCACTGCACTAACAGTTGACCTGAAGAGGAAGTGGAAATGCTGAGGGAAATATTTGGGCACAGGATTCAAATGGTGAAGACAGTTTATAGCAAACCTTAGATGAAAATAGAAATAGAAAATAGTTCTATTAGTGTCAATACTGCAATACTGAAAGAAAGAAATGGTAAATAATAATACTGGACATGTAAAGGAAAACCCCACGTTTTGCAGAAAACTAACCTAGACTCTCAGAATAGCAAAGTAAATTGTTTCTACTGTTGGTGTCCACTGGCAGCCATTAACTCTGGCAGCAATGTGAGGATGTGCCACTTTACATGAAGTTTGTACTATATGTGATTCTCACATTCATCACAGCAAGAGTCTACAGAAAAAAAGAAGTGAAAGGCCTGGAAGGAAAGGGAAAGAAGGATGTTAGTGAAGCTACAGTAGCAAAGATCCACAGAGGTGTCATTGTGTGTGTGACATCAGATCCCAGCTATTTAGCAGGCTCCCTCTCTGGGATTACAGCGCTGATGAAAGCAGGACAGAGGCAGACAGCCTTACCTGCAGTAACTATATTCCTGTAGGAGTATTATAACGGTCAACTCTGTGTTGTGAAGAGCAGAATTGCCTGATTGATCAAGGAAAATATAGTTTACACATAAATGACATGTCAGCAAGTTCTTTCATTATCAGGCAAATGATATAAGATAGTTAACCACTATTCACAATCTGAACTTGGAGGACACTAGTGGATATAAAAAGTGTACACGCCAGGTTTTTGTGATGTTAAAAAAATGAGACCACAATAAATCATTTTAAAACTTTTCCCACCTTTAATGTGACCTATAATCTGTACAATTCAAGAATTCAACATTCAGTCTTCTTGGGTACACACCTGCCATCAATTCAATTCAGTTAAATTTTATTTATATAGTTCCAAATCACAACAACAGTCCCCTCAAGGCGCTTTATATTGTAAGGTAAAGACCCTACAATAATATAGAGAAAACCCAAACAATCAGATGACACCCTATGAGCAAGCACTTGGCAACAGTGAGAAGGAAAAACTCCCTTGTAACAGGAAGAACCCTCTGGCAGGACCAGGCTCAGGGAGGGGCAACCATCTGCTGCGACCGGTTGGAGGGTGAGGGGAGGGAGACAGGACAAAAGGCACACTGTGGAAAAGAGCCAGAGATTAATAATAAGTAATGATTAAATGCTGAGTGGTGTATAAACACATCAATTAAAGAGATTTTGATTAACCCCAGTTCAGCTGTCCAAGTAGGAATTTCCTGACATTTACTCAGTTGCCTGCTACAGCAAAAGCCATGATTTACAGAGAGCTTACAAAGCATCAAAGGTATCTCATTGTATATGGGACAACAGTGACATTGCAAAGAACTAGACGTCCCCCCGAAATTGATGAAAAGACGAAAACTGGTCAGGGAGGCTGTCAAGAGACCTACAGCAACACTGAAGGAGAATTTCTGGCAAGTACTGCTCGTGCACTACATGTGACAAAAATCTCCCGTATTCTTCGTATGTCTGGACTACGGGGTAGGGTTGCAAAAACATCTGAGCCCGACTACAATTTGCAAAAAAATACATCAGGTCACCCAGAAGCATGCAGGAAAATGTGTTATGGTCTGATGAGACCAAGGTTGAACTTTTTGGCCACAATTCCAAAGGCTGCCCAAAAACAACACTATGCATCAGCAAAAGAACACCATACCCATAGTGAAGCACGGTGGTGGCAGTATCATGCTTTGGGGTTGCTTTTCTTCAGCTGGAATTGGAGCTTCAGTCATGGTGGAGGGAATTATGAACAGTTCCAAATACCAGTCACTTTGGGCCCAAAACCTCCAGGCCTCCATCCAAATCAACAAAAAAAAATGGCTTCACCAGAAGAAAATTCAGGTTTTGAAATGGCCTGGCCAAAGCCTGAAGAGGGCTGTGCACAAGGATGCCCTCACAATCTGACAGATTTGGAGTGCTTTCGCAAGAAAGATTGGGAAAATATTGCCAAGTCAAGATGTGCCATGCTGATAGACTCCTATCCAATAAGACTGAATGCTGTGATTCAATCAAAAGGTGCTTCAACAAAGTATTAGTTCAAGGGTGTGCACACTTATGCAACCAGCTTATTGTACGTTTTTTAAAAGTCACATTAAATGTGGGAAAAGTTTTGAAATGATTTATTGTGGTCTCATTTTTTAAACATCACAAAAACCTGGCATTTTAACAGGAATGTGTACACTTTTTATATCCACTGTAGCTACACTACAAGGGAAACAACTGTGCATGGGTCCTCTGTGCAGGCTAGAGAATAGCAGAATTGGAAGAACTACTCTGCAGCCCTACCTTTCACATTACACACTGTAATTTGACCCATTGATGATATCAAAATGTGTGTCAATGCAGCTTTAAGTAAAAAAAAAACTGCATACATCAGAGGTTGTTCCAGGTGAAGCTGATGTAACCCTCAGGTCATCTGAGAAGACTGCGACTTAATGGTGCGATGGTTGAGGGCATTACAGGAGTGAATCTGCATTAATCCCTTTGGCCACCTTCCCAAAACTTGTCAGAGAACTGTAATCCAGGGTAACAATAGAGGCACTCATTGCGGCTTACAGAGAGGGCATTAAGTCACTCAGTTGTTGTTCACTTTGAGTATTTGGAAAAAATGTAACAAAGTATGGACTACGATAAGAGAGATAAGAGATGCTACATTTAGAAAAAATGAATTTTCAAATTTAGTTAAGTATAATGAAATCAGCCATTGTTTGCTCCAAGGGGGAAAAAAGGCCTCTATAAACGTAGGCCCCATTTAGAATAAATACCCAGTCTATCTGATTACGTTCGCCTCCACAAAGCAGTGATGCACTGTTTGTTTTCTTGTGTGTTACGACGTCCCCAGGGTCCTCCATTTAGAAAGGGACCAAGGGTGGGAGAAAGAGGAAAATAACTGTATGAGAAAATGTGGAAAAAAAGATAAAGAAAAACACAATGCAAGGAAAGAGCAAGAAAGTGTATGGACATAATGGTTACAGATGAAAATTTCAGCCACAGTCCATCAAGTCACAAACCTATTATCTGTCCTCGCATAACAAAACCGTTTTACTGAACTCATTCAGTCTAGTAAGAGATTGTTATTTGTTCTTTCTTCGTTCAATAAAATGCACCATTGCAAATGAACTATGACATTCTCATCATTATTTTATGTGCATTTGAGCAAGCTTGGTTCTACTGGGATGCAAAAGCACACATTGCACCTTCAGTTTAATATTTTGCACCCTCAGCTGAAATTTAAATAAAAAAAGCGTCATACTTTTATTTTGGAAGTGGTGGGTTAAAACTGCATTGCATGATAGCTAGACAAACCATAATGCAATTAACTCAGTAAAATAGCTACTGAAAATAAGTTTTCTGGCTCAAGTTGGTCTATGAAGCCATGATTGGGTGCCTCTAAAGTGCTTCAATAACACAAGAAAAGTGCTCTATAATGCCAGTCTATTTCCATTTTCAACCACAGCTGGATAACCTCAGTTTAGTGTTTGCTAACTATCCATAGTGAGACATGGATATTTGAAAATAGTATGGGAGGCTGAAATCCAACACAGGAGGCAACACAGCCACCACAGCTGCAAAGACCAATGCAGATAATGGAGAAAACAGTAATGTGGTATAAAGACACCAGCCAAAGCATTAGCAAAATTATCTCAAGTGCTGCTACCAGCTCACTCCTCTACCTGACACACCCTCAGGCCACAGCCTCTTGGCCCGCAACTTCAACAAGTGTGAAACAAGCTCTGTAAAGAAGAGCTTCTGCAGGTGTGTCTAAACAAACTTATGTATTCAGTGGGTGTGGCATGTTTTTGCTTTTTTTGTAGCTCACAGAAAACTGCTAGAATATTCCAGTAAAAGCCGTCATATTTTACTATACTTACAAAAATTCTGGATTAAATGACAATGCAGTTGTTGCAGTGAAGCACTACTTTTCACTGCTGTTGCCAGAAGTCTGTTAAATCCTGTCAGTCTGGGGTCTAAGTAAAGAAGGCCTAAATATAAACACATATAAACACTGAAACTAAAAATATTACCTACACTCACCAGCCACTTTATTAGGTACACTTGTACACTTTCTCACATTGCAAGAGTTCGATGTAAAGACTAACACTACTGTCAAAAAACAGAAAATCATATTTGAAACATGGAGCTTTGCAAAGTGGTAAATTTGCAGTTTCTATTTTTCTGGGTCTATAAAATAGTGTACCAATGCTGTGCACCATATGAAATTAGAGTTTAACTATGTCTCTACACTATATAAATATGAATTAAACCTATATTTTGAGTATTCACTGGGTGTGTGCATACTCACAACTAATATAAGTTCTGGCATCAGGCATTTCAGCTAAACATAAACAGAAGTGAGAAGTGTGAAGCACATTCTGCTGGTGTATTATTAGTTCGACTGACTGACTTTAGCTGTGATTATCATTTGGCAAGATTCCTTCTGGTTCAACCCAAACCACTCTTCTTCTGTTTGAATAAGGGTTTGCCCTTCAGCGCAGTGCAGATTTAGAGCACTAATCCACCTTTTATAGTGGCACACTCAGGCTCTGCACCGGCTGTTTCTCCAGGAAATTTTAAGTCAACTGCTTTATGCATTAACACACACTCATACACACACACATTTTTAAAGCTTTGTACACTCAATTTCAGTGTATCTTAAGGTTTTCTCTTTATTTTTAATTCTGTGAGGAACATTAATAACTTTTTTATAGTGAAATTTTGAATTTGAACAGCCCCATTCAACCTCCCCCCCACACAGATGAGAGCCAAGTGAAACCCTTTGAGTAACTGTAGTAACGGCTCGACACATTAATCTATTATGGCAGCTTGAGCCTGTTAGAGGGAATACTAAGAAGAAAAAAAAACTCTGGAGCCGGAGTTAGATTAACATTTACATATTACATTTTGAAGCTTTTGTAGCCTTTGTAACATAGACATGTGTGTGTGTTGTTTTTGTTTCACTTAAACAGTGTAATAATGGAACATAATCCATAAAAGATTTTGCTGTTACTTCAAAATCACCTCAAAGGAACAAATAGTTGGATGATAAAATGCATACTGAAAATCCTGATTTGGAAAGAAAGCAAACATCTTAACTATGTATCCAACTTTTTTAGACATTTTGCTCATTTGTCAGCTTTAGAAAACCTTTTAGATTATGAGACCATTTGCCTTCAAAGTAAAAGTTGTGCCTTTTGAAAAATGTTAGCTAAGGCACAAGTTTTACTTTGAAGGTGAACACTCAGTTTCTGGTTTGTGTTGCACTTTTCCCAAGTTTTACTACCACTCTTCTAGTAGTTAGCAAGTGTTTGCAGAGAAGTGGGCGAGTTCCATGTAAACTACGGGTGACCAATTTCACCTAGCAACAGCCAGCAAGCACTTGCCAACCAGTTGGGGAACACACATTTTTTTCATCTTAACCTGTGGTTGTATCACATCCAATATGGTGATCAACTCTCGAGGAATGTGTGCATGACTTTGTGCGAGAAACCTCTACAGTTAAATGCAAACTATGCTATCATAATCTGCTAAAGTCCTGAAAACATCTCTATAGTTACTAGAAGGTGCTTTCAAATGTAGCTATTGTTCAAAAGTGCCCTTTGTGGATAATGTTAACATTTTTCCTTTTAGAAAAATGGGCTCATGAATACCTTCAGGTATATTGCTATCAGACACGTTAAAGGAGCAGGTGCTTAAAAATAGTAGCATTCATTAGTAGTTCACCCATCAAACCACTATTCAGATCAAGTCCAACATGACTAAAGATATGGAAGGAAACTGAGCAGCTTCTTAGCACAGTTCAATAAGAGAAGTCGCTGCCTGTCACTGAGTGATGAGAGGAGTTTAGCGACTGAGACAGAGTTCACTGAACCCTTAAAGGGATGAAAGGGAGAAACACAGACACACTAGCCTATATGCACATATACCTATTCAAACACACACACACACACACACACACACACACACACAGAGGGTACTTGTCAGCCTCTCTCCATGTGACAAGTCCTGTTAGGCTCCTGCTCTCACTCTCATTATTGCGATTATAGTGAAAGCCTGAGAAACTTTGAACTCCTCACACACACACACACACACACACACACACACGCACACACACACACACACACACACACACACACACACACACAAGACTAAATTTTCAGATCTAACAAGTACCAGAAGCACTTTTTCATTTCACATCAGATGAAGCAGTCAGTGTGGGAAGAAAACAGAATGAGAAAAAGAGGGACAAGAGGCAAGAGATGGAGGGAATGAAGGAAGAGAGGGAAGTACAGGCAAATGAAGGGGTGGGTGTGTGGGGGGGTGACCAGGGGTCATGTTGCCTGACCCTGTACTTGCTCTCTGAGGTGCATGCAAGGAGGCTGACTGCATAGTCAAGACTCCTGCTTAGAAAGACAGCCTTTCTTTTCTCCAGGCCCTTGCTAATGCAATAGAGAGAAATTAGTATAATTATGCTCCATATTGCAGATTGAGGAGGCAATGTGGCCCGTGGGACGAGGACAGGGAGGGCAAGCTAGCGTGGGTATTTGCTGACGGGAATAACTAATTCATCAGCTACTTTTGCCATTTATCAGAGTACATTCTTGCATTTATGACATTATAGTAATCAAATAAAGAGGTCCTGGAATGCTGCATCTATCTCAAAATGTGATTCTGCTAATGCAAAAGTGACTCCTCCTCCTCCTCTGTCCCTCCTATTAACCACATCCAGTTGCTTTGCCCAAAGTGTTGCCACCACACTGGGCAGAGAAATCTGTCTGAGCCAAGTAAGTCTTTGCATTCGCTCTATCCCTCCCGATGTCAGTATCAGTTCTAGTGCCACTATCCTCTATTAAACAATAGCTGCACAAATGCTGAAACACATGTTGAGTGCACTGCAGAGGGCAGATCCATCAGATGAGTCCACACTGAGACAGATGTCTTGGATTCTGTCATGTTTATGGAAGAAAAATGCTGAAAAGAAATCCATGTCAATAACGTATTTCTGTATTTGATGTCGGTTCTGAACTTCAGAGAAAAGACACAGGAGGGGTCCTTCCAAATCCAAACCAGAAATATGCATTTGTTACCACAGTTTGACTGAACATGGTTTCAGAGCCATGATTTACCATTATATATGCAACTATGGCAATAATTAGAGAGTGCTGCATCTAGAGGTCAAAACGAGGTGCTGAATGATGAAGAAAGATGATATGATTTGGTTTTAAAGATAGTTCACCCCAAAATCAGTTTTCCTTATGTTTTTCATCTGGTCTGTAGTGCTTTTTATCCAACTAGATTGTTTTGGAGTCCCCCAGTCTTGAGATATCTGCTGTAGAGATGTCTGCCTTCTCTTTAATATAATGCAACATGCCTTGTGGTTGTCAAACCTGCAAATTAACACATTTGAAAACTCTGTCTTTCCAAAAATCATGAGTAGGTTAGAAATTAATGTTTTGGATTTCAGTTTTTTCTACTGAAGACTAACCATTTCACTGCAGAAAGAAGTGTGCATCCAAGCTAGTGGCAGCATAACAGGATGTAAACATTAACAGCATCTTCTTCAGCTGCATTGTAATGTCATCAAGCTGTGTACTTCTTATGGTTGGTGGATGTAGTTTGGTTGAAACTGGTCATATAGATTTTTTTTTTTTGGAGTATCCTGGTCAAGTTTTTAAAATTTAATTTAATTTAGTGTTTTTGCACTTTGACATGCAAGTGCCATTTAACTCTGTTATATTCAAGAGAAGGCAGAAATCTCTACAGCCAACATATCCAATACTAGGCAAATTAAGCAGTTTAGTTAAACAGTGCTATAGGCCAGAGGAAAAGCATGTAAATTTAATTTTGCCATGAGCACTCCCTTTAAAACAACAGGAATGAGACAATGTGAGAACTAAGTACAACCTATGATTCAATAGCTTGTAGAACTACCTTGACTTTATCAGTCTCTCACATCAATGTGGGGGAATTTTGGTCCACTCTTCTTTGTAATGTTGCTTCAGTTGATTGAAGTTTGAGGACATTTGTTTATGCACAACTCTCCCACCACATCATTTCAATCAGGTGGAAGTCTGGACTTTGACTGGGTCATTGAAGGACTTTTGATTGTTTCCTTTTTCAGCCATTCTGTTTGGTGTAGATTTGTTGCTGTGCTTGAGATGATTGTTTTGTTGCCTGACCCAATTTCGGTCAAGGTTTAGCTGTCGGAAAGATGGCTTCACATTTGACTCTAGAATACTTTGGTATCCAGAGGAGTTCATGGTTGACTCAGTGACTGCAAGGTGTCCAGGTCCTGTGGCTGCAAAATAAGCCCAAATCATTATCCCTCCATCACTGTACTTGACAGTTAGCATGTGCTGATATGCTGTGTTTGGTTTTGGCCAAACATTTCCACTTTGGTCTCAACTGTTCAAAGATCACTGTTCCAGCAGTTTTGTGGTTTGTTGAGATGCAACTTTGCAGACCTAAGCCATATTCCAATGTTCTTAGAGAGAAGAAGCTTTCTCCTGGCAACCAATTCAAACAAGCCATACATAACCAGTCTTTTTCTAATTGTACTGTCATGAACTTTAACATTTAACATACTAACTGAGGCCTGTAGAGTCTGAGATGTAGCCCTTTGGGTTTTTGCAATTTCTCTGGCTTTACACAGTCTGACCTTGGGGTGAATTGCTGGGACGTTCACTCCTGGGAAGATTTTAGCATTGTGTTAACACACACCTTAATGCTTCAGACCAGCAAACTGCCATAACTTCTGGTTTTGTAGAGGTGCTCACACTTGCTGATGATTAGTTAATCAAGTGCATCTGATTAGCAGCATCTGACAACTACTTACCTTCTTAATTCCTATGGAAGCAGTAAGGGTGTACTTTGTTTTTCACAGTACTACTTTCTTTTTCACAACTGTATATATAATGAAAGCCAGAGGAAATAAAGGTGATGCAGCTATGACTATTTGACCTTAAAGGACACTCCTCTTCCTCAGGCCATCCATCCGGACTCCACCCTACAGAGATGGAGGGAGCAGTGGGGGGTGGAAGAACACCATTTGATCCTTGCTTCAGAGATCATAGGCCTACACATCATCTATATCCTGTTTGGGAAAGCAGCCTTTTGAAACCCATCTCATAGCTCCCAATGGCATCATCAAAGACACATATGAGACAAGAACATGCAACAAGAAGAGTCCGGAAACCAGTGACTTTTTTAAAGAAATTCAGCATTTGTAATTAAGATTTTCAAGAACAAAGCTTTAGAGAGGATGAAAAGACATATTTTAAATAAATATCTACACACACACATGCTCACATACACACACAAAGTAAATAAAAAAGAGAAGTTCTCAGCCCTCACAAATCTGATGTCAACCCACACAGACATTCGATCAAACATATATTGGGGATTTTCTTTTTGGGAGTAACAGGTCAAAAACCAGATGCTTACATCATGTGTGCTGCATGTAAGTGCCATGAGTCAACCCACACACAAACACAAACGCACACACACACACAGAAAAGGAGATATCTGTTCAAGTTAATAGTCTGAGCAAGTGATTATAAAATAAGACACTTATTCAATCCAGAAAAGGAAGATAAAAGGCTTTTGAAAGAAGTAAGTGACAAATATGATTACAACTAGAAAACAACTTCTATTGAATCTCAATGACCTAGTTTGGAAACAAGAAATATACACACTGCGCTAATATTTATGGGCAACAGGAAAACTGACCAAGCAAAGCAATAAAGTAACCGAATATTCAAATCTGATCTTGTTTTCTTTTCAAGTTTCAATAAAATTAGTTGTGTATCACTATCTGAGAAAGTGTTAATGTGTAAATGCATAATATTAATGAAAACATGATGGAAAAATGGTGAGATTTTTATATATATATACATACACACACACACACACACACACACACACACACACACACAAAACATAAACTCAAAATGTTTAACATTAATTAGAGCAACAAAATCATTTTTGAATGCTTTAACTGCTTTACAATTAAAAGGTGGTATGAGGGAATGTTTAAACTGGAGATTTGTGGCAGTGCAGTGTAATAAAAAGTTTTGTGACCAAGAAGAAAAAAAATTGTCAAGGTTGTCGAGACACATAATGTAGGCCGTTCATCATTCACTGAGCGAAGGGAGGCGGTTCCCTCAGGAAGCAATTAGCTGTGTTGGACCAGTTGCTAATAAAACACTTGGGTTACAAGCTACCCACAGCCCAGCCAGGCCAGGGGACCCACAGTATTTTGTGTGACTGTATGTGTGCGTTGAGGCCTATCAGGTAGACGAAGAAAGCCACAGAAGCAGTCTGTCAGAAGAAGTTGCTGTTAAAGTGCCATCAGTGCCATCGGTGGTTGTCTACAGTTATTTATATGGACAATGTGAATTATGCCAGCATCAACACAACCACAGAGATTTATCATAGGAAACACTCATAGGGAGGAATTACAGATTAGTGATACACTGTGATACAATACTATCATGATATAGTGATTCAGCAATGCTCAATCCAAGGAGTCATTGATCACCTAGCTGCTACTGGACTGGACCCTCTTTTCAAGTCAGAACTGCCCTAATTCTTCATGGTCCATATTGACATGACAGCATCATGTAGTTACTGTAGGTTTGTGATCTGCACATCCATGATGTGAATCTCCCATTCCGCCACATCCCAAAGGTTCTCTATTGGATCGAAATCTGATGTCTGTGGAGGCCATTTGAGTACAGTGAACTCATTGTCATGTTCAAAAAGCTATTTTGAGATGATTTTTGTGGCATAACATGTTATCCTGCTGGAAAGCCATCAGAATATGGGTACACTGTAGTGATGAAGGGATGGACATGGCCGGCAACAATACTCAGGTAGGCTGTGGTGTTTAAATGATACACAACTGGATGAAAAGTGTGCCAAAAAAATATCCCCTGGACCATTACATCCCCACCAACATCCTGAACCGTTGATACAAGGCTGGATGGATCCATGCTTTCGTGTTGTTTATTCCAAACTCTGACCCTAATATCTGAATGTCGCAGCAGAAATTAAGACTCATCAGACCAGACAATGTTTTTAATAATTGTCACCAAAATTGTCCAAATTGTAGCCTCAGTGTCCTATTCTTTGCTGACAGGAGTGGCATCTGGTAGGGTCTTCTTCTGCTGTACCCCATCTCTTTCAAGATTTGAGGTGTTGTGCATTCAGAGATGCTATTCTCCATACTTTTGTTGTGACAAGTGGTTATTTGAGTTACTGCTGCCTTTGCCTTATTTTGTCTTACCCCTACCATTAACCATTTCCATCCATCCAAATCTCATCCAAAAAATCAAAATAGCCATGTATTCACTGTGGCTTTGGCTAATCGCACTGCTCCACCTGGTCCACAATGTAGCCTTCATTGAACCACTGGAACTAAGCCGTGCCTTTATCTGTATTTTAGGAAAATACAGTTTTTATGGATGCTTTGATTCTTTTTTTTGTGCCAAGGAAACTTCTCCTAACACACTTTAACCCCACACAGTATGATCCAAGCAGATCATACCGTTTCCTCATGAAAAACAAAGCGAAAGACTCCTAACCGCCACCTTTATTGAATGAATGAAAGATTGAATGAACAAGCTGAATTTTATTTAGGTGTCTTGCATGTGGCTGGTCCCTAAAACAGGCTTCATAAAAGGTCGATTATCAAGTTTCAATCCAGATATAGCCCAATTTTTAACTGAATTATTGAGTGTTTCTAGCCAGTGAATTTATGTGGATGTTAGGAAATGAGTGCTTAGAGATAAGGCCTTGACTCTATAGTTAGAAAATCAGATAGATTTTTAAGGTTAAAGCTATTAGTAGTAAAATCTTTATTGATGCAGTCAATTTCAAACCATAATCTTTTCTTTGTTACTACAGTTTCAACAAGTTTTCTATCTCACTAACCAAAACATAATACATCCAGTAAGCTGTATTTAAGGGAAATTTAGACCAAAGTCAGTCGAGGAAGGCAAAAAACCATGTTCCCATGGTGAGAAGCCTTTGCCCATAATAGGAAGTCTGTAGTGTCCAGAATAAAGAAGCCACTAGCCACTAATAGGATCCCAAAAACCACCTCTTGCCATGTGCCCAGTGCAGGATTATATTATGTTTCAGCTCAGCATCTAGGCCCTGCAAAAGCTCAGACACAAGACACAACAAGACAAGCCCATTTAGGAAACAAAACTCAAGAAGCTCCACTTCAACCTCATCCCTTGGGTGAAGGACAGGGTCAAAACACACAGAGGGAAATGAGCGAAAGACAAAAGTAAAAAAAAAGGGGGAGGAGGTGGTGGCTATAAATAAAAGCACACTGATGAAGGCAGGCACTCCTCTGCATGTGTAGTCCACTGTTTAGTACAGATCTGTTGAAATGACTGGTTACTGACAATTCACTTGGGACCTAAAACTTCATTTGATGGCTTTAGTCACAACTAAACATCATGATTTTTGGAATTTGAGTCAAATGTTAAAAACTACTTCACCACCACAGCCACAATGGCTCAGTATACATTATGTCTAATATACAATTACAGGGTATTTGCGATATTTTTATGCTTATTTACCATTTTACCACCTCCATTACACTTCCCACTTTAGGAGAAAGTTGTGTAATGGTGGCTAAGACACTTATTGCTCTCTAATTGTGTCATGGGGAATTAATTTAAGCTGTGACTTTATTTTATTTTGAAGCATTAAAAACACCAGAGATGGCCTTTGCTTTTTGGCTTCTTAGAAAGTTGGTTTCTCAGTTTTCTTCAAATAAAGAAAGCTGCAAAAAGAGACCTTTAGCATTCTAAGATCTTGTATTTCAGGCTGCAATAATTGGGCTGCTTCGGTGGTTACAGTTATTTAAGGAAAACAAACAATGTCGAAGGTATAAAGAGATTAGTTCAATGAATTCAAGGGTTTGACTTTTCAAGGAATGTCATGTTGGTCAATTCAAATCATTACTGACAAACATGAAGCGGGTGAATGTGCCGACCAAATGCAATTAGTTACACCAGACACACGCAAACACAAATGACTTTACAAAATTCAATCTGAGTCTGACTGGCCAAATTTGATGTAATATAAATTTGGAGTCTTCCTGGAACTGACAACAAATCAGAAAACATATACAACTGAAAAAGACTGGCGTTCACAAGATGTGAAACTGAGGCACACTTTTGACATCCACATCTGATTTTAATAGAAAATGTTTTTTTTTTTTTTCTATTTTGCAAACAGCAACATAGTAATGCTGCTGAACTCCAGGCAAATCTTCCATTTGCTTTCAGTTGTTTAGATTGCACCAGTGCCACCCTCTTTCATTTTTTACCTGTTTCCGGAGATATGCACAAACTGAATTAATCCTGAGTTATTCCTACAACAAAGCAGGGATGATTCTGCATGTCTCATTTGTAATGTGAAGTCATTCGTTGTGGGAAAACATGTATGTATGTTTTATTGCACATGGAAACCGAGGTGTGTCTACGGAGCAGATTTTCACATGCTGTGTGGTCCTGCCTCAAGAGGTGAGAAGAAGAAGAAGAACCTCACCCTTCATCAACAGAACCGGAGAGTGTATTCCCTGGAATCTCTGTGGAGTGCTGATTTGCTTTTCCCAGAGAATGACTCAACATACAGTGAAAGAGGGAGAAAGAAAGAAACCAGAGAAACAGTCTCCACTCTTTCGGACCAGAGGGAGCCAATGGCAAGCCAGTTAGTCCCAAGAAGGCTGGTTTTACATCAGAGATGAGTCAGCAAATATGAATCAGGTTGTAATCACCCTGCCAATAGTCAGATTAGTTAAGAGGAAAAACTGACTGAAGATGATAGAAGTATGATGGAAAGGGGAAGATCCAAGGAGCAGTGAGAACAGCGAGAAGGTGGGGGAATCAGATGGGAAATTCTCCATCTTTAGCCTACTTTTTTTTAATGATAACAAATTCAGGCATGCCTGAGGCCGGAAGATGACTTTGACCGGAGGCTCTCCCTAGCCACAGCCTACAGAGATTATCCAAGCCTTCTACTCTGACAGGTGCAATGTCATGCTCTCCCAAGATGGGTGAAGAACCCCTGCTGACCCAAAACAGAACATAGTTACAAGTTCATCTCTAAGCAAAGACAAACCAGCCTCTAGACAGTCATAGACAAGCTGAAACAGAGGTAATCAGTTATAGCATTGTCCGTTAAGCATGTTCGCAATGCTTCCCAAGTCCACACCAGCCTGATTGAAAAAACACCAGCAGCTAGCAGTACACTGTGGCAATCTCACTGTTTGACAGGCAACACCATGCAACAAATGCAGAGAAACTGTAAGAATCATTGAAAGGGGGAGGTAAAAAAATCCAGACATGCTGCCTGTCTGCTTTCCTATATGCATTCTCAACATATAGTACAACATGTCAATAGTAACTAGAGGTGGGAGTAAAATAGGATATTTATAGTTCAAAAAAGAAAGTAATCATAATTGCAACTGAAAGGAGGACGTGCTGATGAGCAGATGATGACAACAAAAGTTGCTCAAAGCAAAATGCCAGTCAATAACCACCCAATAAATTTAAACTAATATAGTTAAATATTTTAGTCAACAAGTTGCTCTACTTGCAGTCATCTCATCTGAGAAGCCTTTAAAGTGAGTTTTTCTACAGAGAAAATATTTCTTGGAGCATATTTGGCTGAGTTAATGACAGATGATTTTACATACACATATCTGAATGAAAGAGTACATGCTCCACTTGCTCAAAATTGCAATGAGTAGTTAGTTAGACATTTAACACTTTAAATACTTAAATACCCCATCTTCCATGTCCATGTTTAACTTGTTCGGCTTGGCGGCTCGGTACTGAAACTGTACAGTGATGCAAATTTTTAGTTTTGCATCTTATTTTGCATTCAAAACTTCCCAGTTTGCTGTGATGGCTGGAGAATGCATGTGTATGGTGATGTGGGCCAGAAAAGAGAGAGTGACAGCTTTGAATAACCAAATAAGTTCAGTTTACCTCTGTGCATTTTCCATATTGCCAAAGCTTTTTTTTCAATGCAAAGTTGTCCACTTGGAGCGATGCCTATCGCTACCCATATTACTGTGGCTGCTGAAAAATAGGGAAATGAATGGTGCAAACATGACAGTTAGCTAGCACTGGTGTGGATGATTTACTTCCCTGTTCTGCTGGAGTTCAGTTTGGTTGTTTACATGTTTTTTTTTTTTCTCATTTCACACAAGACTACATGTACTAGGTCATAAAAACATCAACAAGAATTAGGTAGTCATTTCCCAATAAGATGATTACATTATGAACAAGGTTGTACACTTTCTATTTGTTGCATCCTCACTCGCCAAAAAACACACAAAAAATAAAATTTTCTATTATTTGTGCTTTTGCCTAAACACAAAATCCTTGCAGACCCCATCCCCCGGTTCCTAACCTAAACTCCCCAGCTGTGTCCCAGGGAGGTGAAACCCAAACCAGAGTGCAGAGAACTCTCTCTACTCCTCAACCTCTCAACACATCCTCAGCACAACCCTTTGAAAATAAACCACACCGGCAAGCCCCCTTCTCAAAACTCTCGCCTCATATGTGAGCACACATGCCCCACACTCCACTGGGAGCTCTTTGGAGACTTCCCCACTGCTATTCCAGGAAGCAGATGTGAGAATGACGGCAATCAGGCCTGATGCTTCACTAAGAAATGTGGAGACCATTAGATTTATAGCAAAGATATGGAAGAGAGGTGGGAGCTGGTTCATCTTCTGCTGCTGCCCAGAGTTGGTTAACATTAGACAGTGCTAAGCTAAATGCATCTGATTAGTGCCACATCAACAGCATATGGCTTCATTTTGTCAAACTCCAGAAACGTGGGTTGGACACAGATTGCACGGCTTAAACAAATTTAATATGACAAATGAATTGATGTAAATGAAGGTAAATGACAGCGATGGGAGAGTAATTGGCCACAACAAAAAAAAAGGAAAACCACTCAAAGAATAACTTCCACACACCCACGATTAAGCATGGAGTTGATGAAATATTTAGTGATTTGATATAAACCAGTGACACGTTCTTGCAGCTTCCCACACTCTAAAACATGTGTAGAGATGGAACTCCAGATGGCTGAAAGTCTGCATTTTCAGAGATCCACCTTCTAATGACGATCACTCTCCCACACAAACTGTTATCTGAGCAAGAAAGAAACACACAATGACCCAGAATGTGTTGTTTCTTCGATATCACATGAACCAGGGTGACACATTAGAAAAAAGAATAACAACCTGAAGCACTGCATGAACAGCAGGACCCGCATTTCCCTCGCTGGTGCAAGAGGCAGCGAGAGGCCCGCGGGGTGCATGTGACAGCATTGTGATGGAGCTGATATCATGTCACTGAACTCAAATCTACAGAAAGATATAGCTATGTGAATGGTGGAAGATAACTGACCCATAAAAAAATTAAGTAATTTAGACATAATAGAGGGAAAGAAATACAGATAATTTTGGTGACATATTGCCAGCTTATGTTTATTTTGCCTTTGTTTTGAGAAGTGGAAGAATTAGCTAGAGGATTTTAAAATTTTTTTAAATTTAGGTTGCTGGTTTTTGCTTAAGGAAAAATGTGCAGAATACGGTGAGGGACAGCCGAGAATACTAAGTGTGTGGGACAGTGGCCTCTTTCAGAGTACAGCCTAGTGTATGAAATGACATGCAAGCATTTTCAGGGAGGGACAGAAGGACTTATTATCAATGTGGCTGAATTATTGCACACATGAAGGGGGGCTGGGCACTCTAAGGCAATGGGGAGGGAGCCATGTGCGTCAAAACTCTCATTAAATATACAGAGAGACTTCAGTAAGAGAAACATAAAGCTGAAGAATAGTTCACAAAGCCCACAGCTTTCAGTGCAGCACAACTGCTTTGCATCCTATTAGCATATTTCTTTTATGATTATCAAAAAGCTTGCTTATGGGACATGACGGCAGAGAGAACACATATGCAAAGTTAATACAAAAATTCATCCATAATTTGGCTGGTGTTTCTATAAAGAATGCTCATGTGAAAAAAAAGACAGTTTGTCTGGATCTGGAGCTGATTAAGGTTCAACATTTGGATTTTTCAAGTTCAGCAATACTTCATTGTGTCTACACCGGTGTATCTCCAGTTTTTATGGAATTTAAAAAAAAAAATAAAAATGTCACCTTGGTCCAGCATCGTGTCCCCTGCAGTCAGGTTGGTGGTGGGACATCTGATCCACTTTAACGGGAGCGAGAACGCTCGCCTACATGACTTCCTCTTCTCGCTTTCATTCCTTTCCTCTCTCCATCTCCTACCGCCTCTTTTTGAGCTGCACAAAGCCGGATGAGGGTCATCTTACCAATGTCCCCATTGTGATGCAGAAATCCAACATTCTGGCAGCATCCTGACCTGTTAACATCTTAGCTTCACAAAGCTGACAGGATCTTCCTCTGGTTTCTACAGCACTTGGACTGCCTGTGTCACTGTTGTTTTTAATTAAATCATAAGGTGCGACCTAGAATTAACGTAAGGCCTTAGTACGCAGCACTAAGTGTGTGTGCATGAATAATTTGTGTAGCTTTCTAACTTTCTGCCAAAATTCTCCCACTGTATGAATGATTCTTGTTAAACACACTTGTTTGAGTGGGCAGTATTTCCACAGAGGTAGTCCTTTGACATGTGCATATTGCTGTATTGCTGTTTTGTGGGTGTTACTGTGTTTTTATTTTGACATGTTATAATGTCTGTGTGTGATGGGTCGGAGTAGGGGTGCTTTGAGGATGTGTGTGCATATGTTGGTGTGTGTTTGTGTGTGCAAGAGTGTCTGTGTGGGGGAGGGAGGCACAGCTCTGCAGCCTGATATTCTGGGAACAGCAGGGTGGCGTTGTTGACCCACCTGCTCCCTTCTCTCTTCAGCTGGATCTAGTCGGATTTCAGCAGCTGCATCCCCTCACAAAGCACCTCTTTGTAATCTTCCCAAGGCGCATAAATACAACTGCAACCAGGAGAGGAGAGAGGAAGGAGGAGGGAAGATGGACAGTGGAGACAGAAAGAGGGACGAGGCAGTAACTGTTCTGCTCGGTGTGTACCAGTGTCACTGGGGCATCATTCTATATCTATAAGTGAAGTTACACACAGGGGCAGGTACTTCACTGCCAAAAAGAAAAAAAAAAAGCTAATGTCCACATAAATGATATCACCATACACTCACACGTACACAAGCGTGTATGCAAAAGCAGACTGCACGGTTTGGAGAACATTATTTTAAGGTGTATGCAAAGCATCTTTGCAAATGAATGCCTTTAAAAAAAGAAAAAACGAAAGCAACAAACTGCCTCCCAAATAGAAAGTGACAAGAGCTCAGAAGTGTGGCCCATTTGTTTCCCATTAGCAAAATTTCTTCCTGGCACTCTCACTTGTAATAGATCTCATGCCTCTGAAATATGCCATGTCACATGCATGTCATTTTGCACTTCACACTGCACCAAAAAAAGAGCAAGACCCAGTCTCTTCTACCTTCTCAACCACAAACACAGTTCAGTTTAAGCCCCTAGCCCCCAGAATTTGCATTGCCAAATCAAGACCGTGTTCCCCCCATCCTGTCTCCAGCCAACTGGTCCCTGAAGTCCGAATCCAGACTTACTGGTAGCAGAGGAAGAGAGACGTCATTAGGAGATTAACTACAGCAGCATACTTTACAGCCGTCATAAATATATGTACCTGAGTTTCAGGCTATAAAGGCACCAATGGAGCTAAAATTGGGCTATTGGTTAGGGGAGGGAAAGTTATTGGCTGTTTTTAAAGTTGGTCCCAATTTATCCAGAAGTTATTTGTGGACGACTCCCTGGCTATGAAAAACTGGTCTGAGCTGCACAGATACTATCACAAACATGCATATTCAAACATACTACAAACAAATAAAGAATTTAAACATTTTCAATCTTTCTACAAGTAAGATAATTAAGCTGTTTTACCTTTGATTTTAGTCTGGATTCAAAGTGTCAAATGTTTGCCAAATTATAATGAGAAATTCCCAGAAATAAAACAGGCCTCCAAAGTAAAAATGCAGTCATCAATCAAGCTAACCAGCTATGACATAGTCTTCATATAATCCACAAAAGGAAGTTGATTTTTGCACATCACCATAAGGAGCCTGTAGTTGAGTAGATTTATACTCTGGATTTATACTCGGCATTAAATGTAGCCAAAGTTGTCCCGGGGTGGTCATTAGTAGACAAAAGAGGTAAGGTAAAAGTGGGGTCTTCTAATATCCTCTTAACTTTGCTTAAATAGGCAGTTAAATAGTAAAAAAGTTTAATTGAAAATATTTTGCTTAAAAATCATGAGGTTATTTAAATAATAAAAAAATAAATCATTATCGTTAAAGGCAAAATTGAACCAACAGGAAAAGAACACTGAGACACGCTAACACAGAGGTAATCCAAGGTGAGTGTGTTGAGTGGAATCAAATGTTGGTGATTTGACCATCTTCAGCTAATATGTAATTTCATCTCCCCACTGATAACCCTCAGAGCTGAACAGAGTCACCAGTGAGTTGAGTGTAAACACTCACCAAAGGTGATATTGTGTCCTGAAGTGATCTGAGTCATACAAAACTCTTAAAGGGTTAGTTATTAGGCAGGCCAAACATAAATAACTTATTACATAAGAGCAAGTAGTAAATAACTGCAGAAGGTGGAGAAGCATGAAATATTAAAAAGAAAAAAACAACTTCTAGAGAAAGTCAAATTCTTCTGGGAATGGAATTATCACACTTTATGATTGGCTGAAAAGACTCAACTCTATCCTTTCTGCTACACAAGTATTTCCACTGACTCCTTTGTCCCCAGCTACACCTCTGCACCTTTTCAGAGTGAACAAGAAGTGACCTTGATGACCTTGGATTCCACACTATCCACACTATGATATGAAGCTGGACACCACCAACCCTGGACCAAATCATACATACACACAAACCCAGTAAACACAACACAAAATCAACTTTAACTTTAATGTACGCCACATCAATGTTTAAGTTCAAGTTTACTGTGGGAGTTGGTCAGAATATTACACATGACTTCATTTCACTATGTTGCTTTGCATGTCTGCAACAGACAGGCAAACAGTTAGAAATAGTGAAGTGGTAACCAGGAAATACCCTGCATGTACAACCAGTGGAAACGGTTAGCAATTACTTCCTTCTTTCCTTGCCCGAGGCAAGTGATGTCTGTGTAACCGTCAGTAGGGAAGCTATACGGTATGCAATGTATCCACCCTCACTTGGAAAGTGAAATATCAAGCCATACAAGGTAAATCAACAAAAAACAAAACAAAACAAAACAAAGCAAAACAAAACAAAATAAAACAAGGCAATCTTTCACAGATGTGCAGGATTTCTTTTAATGTTGGCTTGTTCTGTGTTGTTTATAGTGGCTCTGCAGTATAGCAGTTTACACATTCACCTAACAAGTGAAAGCTCCCCAGTTTGTTCCCTGGAGGAGACACAAATTCCTTGGGGTTACACTGGGATGGGCATCCGATGTAAAAATCTGCCAAATCAAACATGCGAAACTACCCACTGTAGCAACCCCTTGTGAATAAGGGAGCAACCGAAATTTGTTCTTTGTTCTCTGCTGTTTGTGACTAATTTCTGATTTAATTGTTACAATACTCATCCCATAGTCAGACAATCCTTAATGACTAATTAAAGTTACGGTGTGTAAAATATCATTGCTAGATGTCAGTAGATTGCATACTGCAGTTAACTGAATTCTGTTTTCTTACCCCTGACCAATTCAAGTGCATAATCCTAGTTGTAGGAAAAACATGTTTTAGTCAGCCAAGAGAGATCAAAAATATTAAATTTAGACTGTACCCCATAACGTCTGCGGCTGGCTGGCGTGTTTCTACTAAATTTTTGTACACACTATATTTTAACATATTATATTTTAACATATATACATAATATCAAGACTTAGCAATAAATCAGGAATCAAAAACAGATATGTGTCAATTAAATATTTCACAATATTTTAAGTTTTAACCCTCAAGTCACCTCAAAAACTCTGGCTGCCATTCATCTGTAGTGAATGTACCCAGATAACAAAGTGACTCCCTACCGGATCTGCCCCAAAGTCTTTTTCTATCTGGGTAGGCTGTCAGTCCACTGTTTACCTCAGCTGTTGATATGCTGGGTGAGACGCATCCACATCTATTTACTTTGGAGGAGGCTGTAAAACCTTATGAAAGGAGTCCGATACGAGTCGAAACAAAATCGATGGAATTTTTTGACATGAGCACTGTGGAGACAGCAAATGCTGTAGCACTAACCAGTTTTCACTTGCACATTAATTGAACCCACATCAAGCCATGGAAATAACTTCAGGGCTGTAACATCATATACTAAAAGCTCATCAAGCTGATCACAACGCACTTATTCTTCTTCATGCTGTTAGCAGCAGGTGTGCTTATGTCCTTTTTTCTTGTTTTAGCAAAATCAGGTTACAGACAGGCTGGAGACATGTAGACTAACTGCTGCTCATAAACATTGAAAGTCTTGGCTGGTGCACTAAAAGCCTAATTGGAGAATTTGATCCACTTCACCAATAATCATTTTAATAGCTTATAAATTATGCTGTAATATATGAATTGTACACAAGAGATTTAGGTTTCATTAATGGTTAGTGTGTGAACTGCGCTTTCCTGCTGCACACTGTCTTTGTGCACTTGCATGTGTAAGTATGTGAATGCATGCAAAAATCAACTTAGTCTCAGCTTGTGCTCATAAAAGGGACACAAAAATCAACAGTGAAAATGGCTTTTTATTCTTGTTTTAATTATCTGTAAATAAAAACAATGCACCACAGTTATCTTAGCACTATGAGGCAAAGTCCCCACAGCCAGACAAGTCCCTTAAATAGACTTGGTATTGTGGAACAGGCTCTCATTTCCCGTAAAGTCAAGGGGTGGGCTTTCTGTTCTTTCGCCGCCCCTGAGTCCTGTTCTTAATGTCTACATGTCCCGCACCATCTAATTCTCAAGCAAATTAGGGAGATGATTTATGAGAATCAAGGATCAAAAAAGTAGACAATGTGGAAAACTGAGCACACCACAAGTTTTACTCAGAACATATGCCCTGAAGATGTCAAGGAAGAAAGAAAGAAAGAATGATGGGGGTATAGATCACAAAGTGTAAAAAAAGGAACCCACATACCGCCTCACTCCTCCTGGGAAAATACTGGGACAAGATATGCTGGGATGTGAAATGTTGTCCAATCTGAACATCTGAGCAGTTAGGGTGTCATTTCAGAAGAAAATAATTGGGGAATGGACATTTAAACTGTGCATGTGCAAGATTAAATAGAGGTTTGCTGATCTGTTCTCCAGGAATCAACCCAGAGCTTCACCTTTACTCAATTTCAAGAAACTGTTATGCTGACAGTGACAACTTTTCTGTACTTCTAAAATGTGGACTTGAATTGAGTCACACAACCAGGATACCTACTAACAGTTTATAGATCAAAGATTTCCAGAAAAGCCTGGGGGTGACTAGAGACTGAGGAACTGTCTTAACATAATTTTTCCCAACAGGCTACTACAACCACTTCCAAAACCTCCCTATTCATAATCCCTAATTCATATGAACATATACAACTATCACAAGCAAAACCACTGCCTCACTAAGCAGTTATGTGTCAGGGAGAAAACACAGCAAATAATCTGGAAACACTTGAGCTCTTTTTATTCTCCTGACATTAAAATCTGAGAGTGGCTGAGGGCCAAACACACCCAGAGACGTTTTGGACTAATTGTTTCCTTCAGTTTCAAACACTCCCCCTTAAATTTCTTCAAAACTCTTTTCTATGCAACCCCTCACCTCCACCTTTCTGCATCTACTAATAGGTTTAAATAAAACCTGCAATTGGTCCAGTAAACCCCTCATTATGGTGTTTTAATAGAATGAATTTAGGATAGTGTGAGGTCGGAGGTCAATGGGAGGTCCTAACGCGCAGCAGCTGTCATGGGGGTTGGACAGTGATTGGAACCAGTGGAGTCAAGCATCCCTGGGTCCTCGACCTTGCTAAGTAGACAACCTGGAAAATGCATTTGGCTACAGATCAAAATGGAAAACATCCACCATCACTAGGTTCCAGAGGGGGTGTGATGAGTAGCGATGGATCAAAACAGGAGTGTGTACATTCATCACTGAGAGTTTGCTTAACAGTGGTTGAACCTAACTGGAAAATGTGCATCTTTTCGCTTACAGATCTAAAAATCTTTTCACTTAAAGATGTAAAAATTGTTGTAAAAATTATTGTATCCTATAACTTCCCCAAACCTGTTAAATGTTAGATTTAAATCCTATTTGGAAGCTGCATCTCAGCCTTCCACTAGTATTTGCTACAACTGTAAATTTTGCCCTAAATAACCTTCTTTCTGAGTGTGAAACCAAAGAAAAGTGGTCTGGTTGATGCGGTGCAGGGGTGAAATATGGTTTGTTAGCAGCCCAGGAGCTTGCTCCACATGTGGTTATGGAGTGGTTGGGATTGTCTGGGTGAGAGGGAGGGCATGCCAGTCTCCACAGTTCACCAAGTTTACACTGACTCAGTGTGCAATCAGGGAGATTATTAGACAAAATGAAGGCCTGCTTTATGGTTTAGGGTTATGGTGCTGTGGTGACTGAAGAGAGAGCTTATCCTCATGTAGGAAATTGTAAAGAGGTTCTTTCAGGAGTCCAGTGCTTTTTTTTGGATTTACATATCATGCACAAAAATTTGGATTTAAATGTTTTATATAAGGTATTTATGGACTCGATGACCCGGTGAACTTGAGATTCATATCATAGTTACACATCTAAAAACTCTTTTCTAAATGCTACAATGCTGTGACAATTTATGCCAATTTAACTGTTCAGCATTATAACTTGGCTTGAGCGAAGAAATGTGCCTAACTGTATTAAAACACAGAAGCAGAGACCAAAGGAAGCAAGATTCCTGTGGGTGACTGTGTAATTTAATTTTGTATGCACATTAGAAGCCAGAGAGTATAATTTACATGTGGGGTAGAAGTGACTAGGACCCAGGAGAAATGGGCCAACATGCTCTGCAAAAGTCTGAAAATCTTTACCCGGGTCTTTCCTTTGAGATGAATCTCACAAAAATAGGAAAATTAAAACCTTCCTTCATTCTTTAGGACACTTAAGGTTCATGCGCGGTTGCCTCTCCTCTGTTGTTCCTTCCTTTTCTAATCAAGAGCCCAAAGCCCACAAACTCTGACCAGAGTTTCTCCCCACAATACAGGCAGACATTAAGAGGGAAGGCTGGAGTCTGTTTAAGTCTGTCTCCTCCTTTCTGTCTCTTTCTGTCTACCCAACAAACTAATATGATCCCAATGCCAAGTGGGAAGTGACGGCAGCTGCCACTGACGTTGGACTCACGCTGATTTGTACTGACTGTCACACCTGTGAACAGATGATTGAAAAGTAATCTGAATGAGCTGCTCTGGATTTATTTTTCTTCTGCCTTTTCATTAAATGTTAAAGTGAGTTTTAATATGTTTAGCGTCACACTTACGTCAACTTCGAGCTATTAAAATGTTATTATAACACAATGCATCCCTTAATTTTCCCCAGAAATAAAAACCAAATAAAGTACTTTTTGAACTACATCACACTTACTGAAATCTACTTGCTTGTTTGTTTGTCTTTCGGCAGGATTCCTCAACCCGGACGAATGAATTTCCATGAAATTTGGCGGCAAGGCGAGACTTGAGCCAGGAACACTTGATTTAGTTTCAAAGGTGAATTAGAGGAAGGATTTCCAGCATTATATGTGACCCAAATAGGAAGATTTGATTTGAAATCCAGAAGGAATGTTCAAACAGTCAAAAAGTGACAAGAATTAGACCTTATGAGAGTTGACAAACTGTTACTGATAATTGTACTAGTGGAGATTTCCACTTAGCTGTCAACAATAACAGCAACTTTACACCAGGACAAGCACCAGGTGAATAGGTATAAAGCAATAAAATCCAATC
>VUQS01017546.1:1854-18384 GCA_015108495.1 Heterochromis multidens | reverse complement strand
CCACTGCAGACGCAATGTCAATCCTAATTACTAATTCATTAACCTGCCCAGCTCCCTTCCCCCCTTTGTAGCCACACAAACACACACACACACCCACACACCCACGCACACGCACACACACACACACACACACACACACACACACACACGCACACACACACTAAACCTGACCCAGCTAAGTGTTTTAAAAGCAGCTGCAAGAAAGAAAGACAGCTTAAGCCTGAACAAGTCAGTTTAACTATATCTACTGTGAATGACATTTTCAAGGAAAACAGACTTATTTTGTGTTACATGGACCATACAATCATTGTCCTTCAAATACAATACACTGAACAATAAGGGTTAATACAAAGTCACAATACGAAGCCCTTTTACCATTAAGATTGCTAATAACAAAAGAACAAACAATAAAAATTCCTTACCTTTCTGTGCAAGCCATCATCTTTCACACTGAAAAACAGTGTCTGTATAACCAAGCCACAGTTTCTATTATTTCCACATTACAAACTCTCCTCTTCCCTCAGCCACCTGCAGTGTGCAAAGCAAACTGCCGTCCAGCACAAACATACCTTGTCTTTTCATGGGGAGGCCAGTGATAAAAATCATCCCACAATATATGAACAAAGACACCTTTAACAAAGGTTGTGATTCAATCTACCCTCTTATCTTCTGTGCTTTCAGTATCTTCTGTGTCATAAAAAGCATGCTTCACTGGAGGTGAGAAGTGAATTATGGATCACAAACAAACAGAACATGTTAACTTCCGTGTCTAAAGCTGGAGCATTTGTTAAAATTGCAGTTGGGCTGGCACAGCTCTGTGAAGTTTGTTATCAAACTTTAACCTTTGTTTCTGGTCTGTTCTGGGATGAGACTTGAGCTTCAGAGCCATGATGATTTGTTTAGATTAAAATTTAGTTCTTCCTATAAATTCACATGCAGACGAGTAATTTAAACAAAAGATCTGAAAGGCTTAATATCATGTAGTGATCTCGCCTAAAACATTGTTGTATGAGTTTTAGAAACAAGTGCACATGTCTTATGCTAAAAGAAAGATAGAAAAGCATCAATTGTATCTTGTGGAAGGGTGTCATCCCATCACTTTGACTATTACTGTAGAGTCTGTCAGACTTGATGTAATTTGCAAACTTGCTGTAAGACTGTTAAAAGCTATTCCACACTTCAAAACATTTTTTGAACACTTCATCCTATTATTTTGATCCAACTATCAATACTCATTTTGCTCTACATGTCACAACCTCTTCTGATGATCCAATCTTAAGAAATATGATATAAATATAAATACCCATAATTTTTATTTTATCACAGTAAATAATAATAGAATAAAAGTGTATCATAAAGTATACAAACCAACACAGCCCACATGTCAACAATCATGTGTCAAGATATTTTGACATTTAGACAATGAAGATGCTCTTTATATTGAGTTTCTGAATTTCTGAAATATCTGCTTGTCACACAGCGAGAATAACTTAACAAAAACAGAGCTGTGCCACCGATTAAAAAAATCATTATCATAATGATGCCCACATTGATCCTGAACCAATGAGGACAAAGCAGCGATTTGTTCCAGCCAATCAGAGGCCGAAGGTGGAGTGACGATTTTAAAACTCCAACTCAAGTTGCTCTAACATGCAGCTCTTCAGCTCACAGTGTGAACCACAAGTTTCACGACCGCACCCCCCTACGACAGTCCAGGACAACAAGGCAAACAAACAGGAAAGCGGGGGAAAAACAACAGACTCGCACTGACTGAAACAGTAAAAGGAATTTACTTTGGCGCAACGCGCGTAAAAGCGCACTGGCCAATTTGGTGAACGCTTGAACTCAGTGGCAACATCTGAATTTCCATTTCCAAAGGACTGAATAAATAATGTTAAAAATGACGGAGGAGCATGACAAGTGTGTCGGTGACCAGCCATGCAGTCCATCGGGTACAAACAGTTCCATGTCCCAGGACGATTCGGACTCCGATGCTCCGTCCTCACCGACAGGCTCCGATGGTCAAGGATCTCTGCTCGCCGGTATTGGCAAGAAACTGGACTCCGAAGATGATGAAAGGTTCCCTGCTTGCATACGAGATGCCGTCTCTCAGGTCTTAAAGGGGTATGACTGGTCCTTGGTGCCAATGCCCGTGAGAGGGAACGGATCCCTGAAGAGTAAACCTCACGTCAAGAGACCCATGAATGCATTCATGGTCTGGGCGCAAGCGGCCCGCAGAAAGCTCGCGGATCAGTATCCACACCTGCACAATGCAGAACTGAGCAAGACGCTGGGGAAACTTTGGCGGTAAGAAAAATAAATAAATAAAAAAACATATATATTAAAATATAGAGAAATCTGAAGTTAATACATCATAACACATCAGAAAGGTGTTATGTAAATGTAATTTAACAATTAAAGAACACTAAGGACACTGAGACGCTGTGGCTGCAGTTTTAAACACGGGCACGATTATAGTATTATAAATAACACTTGTTTTTTGTTGTTTTTTGTAATGACATGAAAAAATGTCAAAATGATTTAAAATTATTTCAAAGTGGTTTAGAAGTAAATGGTTTTTGAACAAATCAAGAAAGAATCCACGTTTTATTCCATTTTGTTCCCGACCTCTTGTTAGGAAACAAAAGCACTAAAGTAACTTCAAATTTAACGATTGTGTCTGTGTTTAGTCCAGCTCAATAATTTTCTATATTTTCTATTTTTTTTCTCCACCATAGCTTGCTTTCAGAGAGTGAAAAGAGGCCATTCGTAGATGAAGCAGAGAGGCTTCGGGTTCAGCACAAGAAAGATCATCCAGACTACAAGTACCAGCCTCGGAGACGGAAGAATGTGAAACCAGGCCAGAGCGACTCAGACTCAGGAGCAGAACTGGCTCACCACATGTACAAAGCTGAACCAGGGATGGGAGGACTGGGAGGGATGACAGATGGACACCACCATCCTGACCATGCAGGTATGTAGTGAAATTATTTTCAAGACATTAAATACTAAAAGTAACTTTTTTGTTTTATTTTAGAAACGAGGTAAGTTTAGGCTGATTTGTTTAATTCTTTACATAATTTTGCATTTGAAGTGACAAACCTTCACACTTTATTTCTGATTTACATTTTTTTTTTTTCAGGGCAGCCCCATGGTCCACCTACACCGCCCACTACTCCTAAAACAGACTTGCACCATGGGGTGAAACAGGATTTGAAACATGAAGGCCGTCGTCTTGTTGATAGCAGCAGGCAAAACATTGACTTCAGCAATGTAGACATCTCTGAGCTCAGCACTGATGTCATCAGCAATATGGAGACCTTTGACGTTCACGAGTTTGACCAGTACCTCCCGCTCAATGGCCACGCCTCAGGCTCCTCAGACCACAGCCACAGTCACAGCCAGGCTCCACTGCCGGGCAGCTCTTACACTTCCTCATACAGCCATGCAAGCAGCAACGGGTCAACGTGGAGCCGAAAGAGCTCCATGTCCTCCTCCTCTCCTTCCACCAGTGAGGTGGGCCAGCACCGTCTCCATATTAAAACGGAGCAATTGAGCCCCAGCCACTACAACGAGCACTCTCATGGCTCACCCTCACACCCTGATTATGGCTCCTACAGTAGCCAGGCTTGTGTCACATCAGCCACATCAGCTGCCTCAGCTGCAGCCTCTTTCTCCAGCTCCCAGTGTGACTATACTGATCTTCAGAGCTCAAACTATTACAACCCTTACTCTAGCTATCCTTCTAGCCTGTACCAGTACCCCTACTTCCATTCATCCAGGCGGCCCTACAGCAGCCCAATCCTCAACAGTCTGTCCATGGCTCCTGCTCACAGCCCCACCGCCTCCAGCTGGGACCAGCCAGTCTACACCACACTGTCTCGACCTTAAGAGGCCAGAAACAGCCCGTTCACACCAGAGACTCATTTAGATCGATGCACTACTAATGAAGGAAGTAAGGAGGAGATGGAGAAGTGTGTGTAGGGGCTAGTAGGCTAAATGTGACCATTTGAACTTGAGACAGACAAAAGAAAAAAGTGCCTGCTGATTTTATACAGAGTTATATTGTTGCGACGAAAACACACTTCTACAGACTTTTTACACAAAGAGAAATTGTGTTGTTGGTGAGCCAGACTCCTCCATGAGGACATATCGCCTACGCCTACATCCTGTACACCCTTCTTTCCAGTTAAAGATTGCATGTGTGCGCACACTTGAGGTAAAGAAAAGGTCTGACGCTGAATTGTGCAGGACTGAAATGGTGTGGCCAAACTCTGTGAATGTACACACGTCCAATTATGTGCATTTTCAGTAGAACCTACTTTAATGGCCAGAGCCATGTCGCCGCACACTGTTTGCATCAGTGGATCAGCCTTAAATAACTGGCTCCTATTAATCTAGTGTCATTTTGGCATAAAAGTCTTATATCTATTTATGTTCATTAATGGTTTTGTTCTTAAGTAGATGAACACATATAATGTGGGTTTGGTTATTTAGAGTACTGTTTGGCTTTCAATGAGAACTAGGTAAATAAGGTGAAGGACAGTACAAGTGCCGTGTTTGATATTATTCAGTTAAAGACCAATTTTTCCAGAAACATCTCCATTCCAAGTTGCACGCAAACAGACGGGACCAACAGACTCGCACAGGACAGAACAGGTGTCTGAAATATATGCTTGGCAAATTGCGATTAGTCATGATCTAGGGTTAAAGGAAATGGGGTAAAATAACACCACACACTCTGAGTGACATGTCAGCTGGATCTTGTGTATATGTCGATGGACAACACAAGACTATGTCTACGTACATGCATCCGCGCTCGTGTGTCAGGGAGATAACGTGGTGTCAAACATGCACATGCATGTGTGAGCCATTTCCTTGGGAAAGAGTTGAATACATAACCCATGACATAAATGATACATAAAAAAATTTTTTTTACTGAAATTTATCTTTGAACTTTTACTCAAAGAAGCGTATTTAGGGTTTAAAAGTGAAATTAAGTCTGCGAGTATTTGCCAGTTTATCATCAGCCATTAAGTGCCAACTCACTGCTGCAGTTGCATAAAACATTTTTGTGCCTTCTAATGCTTATTGTCAGTATTTTTATATGACATGGAATTATTAACAAACTTTGGGCAGCACACAATCGGTAATCAACACCAGAGACTCCAACAGTTACCTTGCTTCTGACTATGTCCTTAATTTGATATCATTCCTTACAGCCTTGATTTGTAATGTTGTGTGACATGCTGTATGTAAAACGTACAGAGCATCATGCTCCAAGTTTTGTCCGCAGAACTGTGTTTTGTATCATTATGGTGTATCATTTTTTGAGAGAGGCTGTGAAAAGATTTGTTGTTCTATTAACTAGAGTTTCACTCGCACATGCACAGCTAACTCATTCGCTGACATTTTTAAAAAAAATAAAAGATACTTTTTGTTGATACTTGTAGTCGTCATTCTTATTTGGATTCACATATGGTTTCAGCTGTTTTTGTTCTTAACAAAAAACAAAAAAAAAATCTAATTAACTGAACAGAAGTACGCCGTGTTGTTGTTTTTGCCTTTTTGCTGAACACCAGCTGTTAGACTCCTTGTCTAACATCTGTACCGTTAGCTATAACTGTAAAGGAACAGTAGTGAGACTTTTATAGAGTTATTATTTTCCCTGCGATCCCTTCACAGTAAATCTAATTGGATTGTGCTCAAAACATGTGTTGTATGTGTTTACATAAAGAACAAAAATAATATTTTGCTTTAGATCTCATGAGTCGTATATATCAAAATAGCTATGTTCATTTATATATTTTTTCATTACACCACAAATGACAGAGGAATGAGGAGCGATCCTATCTGCTCTGGTCCAGCGGGTAGAATGCTCAAGTTGGCCCTGGCATGCATGCCAAGCAGCTGTCCCTAACCAGCCCAGGGAGAAGCCAAGTGCCAGGGCCGCGCTGCTGAATTTTAATGATTCATTATGCTGTGGAGGGGCCCCATTGTGTCCCTTTATCCGGACAGCTAGAAAGGAATTAATTGGACAGAAAATGGAAGGGCAAGGGGAACTGACAAGCCATTAAGAGGGTCCTGAATGGACGATTAGATGCACATGGCGGAGGACCCCCCCTCCCCACCCTCTGTCTCATATCACAGCGCTCCACAAACAAAAAACAACAAGAACAACAACCACAATGACCAGTAGACCAAACTGCAGAAATAATATCAGCGCACATAATCTGTAGATAATAAAAGAAGATAATACCACAGCAGATGGGGTGTGGGTGGCTCAAGAACGACTTGTTGTTTTTCTTCCCTGAAACTCTTTTTTTTTTCACAAGTGTTTGCCAAATACTTTCAGGAGGAACTCTTGAGAAAGAACAGGAGTGAATAAAAGTGAGGCAAAAAGGCTCTTCAGGGTGCTTGGGTCCTGTTTCCCTGGAACTTGTCCACAGTTTCTGATTGGGCCTCTTGAAAGCCCTACTGTAAATAACTAAAAAGTGAAGTGCAGTGGGGAACTTTACTGTGAGCTACATTAGCACAATATACTGAATGAATAAATGTAGTGAAAAAGGCAGATTGTGTGGAACAGTTTTGCATCGGAATCACAGCTTTCAGTAAAGCAGTTCATAGGTATATGTCCAACCTACTAAATGCACAAAAATAGTAAAGATGGCAAAGACAGCATATAGATATCCTCATGCTCACACTGACATAAACACTGCCAGTCCACATTCACATACATGCAGGAACTGGAAATAAAAATAAAATATAATGCACATTAATTTTGCAATGTTGAGGCTGTGCTACATTCCAGCTGTCAATTTAATTGTTGATGGAGGAAGGGCGTTATTTGCCGAAGTCAAAGTCGTGGTCTTGGACCCAGGGGACATGAGGGGAAAACGAGATGAAACCAGTGAAACTGGTGCTTCTACCACCTGACCACATCCCATTGTTAAGACTGGGATAACTCGCCTGGTAATAGTCTCATCCTGCCTAATGAGCCTGGCTGACTCAGGGCATGTTTCGGGAGGAAAAAAGGGAGCTGGGAACTGTGAAAAAGAATGTGAGGCTGATTTGCAAGGGAAATGGAGTGGACATAAAGCATGGTTATTGCCTGCTGCTGAATCTGCCTAGCCTCATTCCACTTGATGTACTTGATGTAGTTTCTTTTAAGTTCTCCAAATCTTCATCCTGCATTTAGCTTATATCACATCACTGAGGGTATTTTCTCTTGCCTGCAAACGGAGAAAATATACTTCCTACACAAAATGATAAAACGATAAAATGAATTGAGTTATAGGGCAGATTAAGTTATGTATGTTTAACCCCTTTATTGCATTTTGCTTTCACAACAATTTATTTATCATTGTCATAAAATTAGGTATTATCTTAAAGACTTGAAACTGAGCCACGCTACTTGAATTTATTTTACTGTGAAATTTGCATCAGCTGAGTATTTGCATCTAACTAGTTTAAGTCAGGATGGCATACAGTATGACATGTTCTTAAAGAAAAGCTCTCGGGCCCTCTTGTTTACTACAGTAACTCACGCGGCTTCCAAAGCAAACAAATTCAACTAAACTTTAGCTGCTCCACCCAAGTAAACGATTCCCTGTGGCTTATTCTGTCTTGTCTCCCTGTTTTTCTCACTAAATAAAGGAATCTATTTTATTATTGGTGTGTCCTGTGTTTTCCGGGATCACCAGGCCAAGCAAAACAGAGTGGCAGACAGAACCAACATTAACTTCCCCAATTCCTCACAGATGGGCCCGTACAGAGGAGAAGTGAGAGAGATACAGTGCCAACACTAAGGCTTTCTAAATGGCACTAAATTGATGCTGGCTCCACCAAAGTCACCTAAGATTGGCCAGCAATACTTACTTCAACCTTCCTTTTTGATGCTGCAGCTGTTTAAACTGCTCAACCGAGAGCAAAATAAGTACAGAAAAAAGAAGAGAAGTTTGAAACTCAAAACATTTTTTTGGTTTAAATGTCTATAAAGTCGCAGTTTATTAGGTACTGAAATGTTTCTTGGTAAATTAGGAAGGATCAGTAAATTAAGCTCTTTGAAAACTTTGTAATCACAAAATTTAAAATCTATTCTTCAGTCAGGCATTAAAAGAAAAAAAAAAACATTCTGAAGCAAATATGTCTCAGTGGAGTGTCTGAATATGGTTGTTTACTGAAAAGATAATCAGACCTGGGTCTAAAAGTATTTGCAAATAATTCTGTGTCTGTTTCAACCTGCTTGGAGTGCCAGATGGGAGGGATTACTGCACCAGGGAAAGTCAGAGAATGTCAGGTTACTTTTACTACTTTTCTGATTAATGAAACTTTCTCTTATTATGAATTTCATATTTGGCAAAAACGCATTTTAATTCTGATAAAAGTATAACAAAGGTTAGATATTATTCAAATTAACAAAAAATATATTATTAAAATTGGGCTTTATCAGCCCTCCAAAATGCTATTAGTGATATTGCTTACCACAGGTGGAACATTCTCTTTTTTTAAGAAATAAAGAAATTTGAAAAAATACAGCAACAGTTTGACATCTGGTCATGTTCTGTTCCCTGAACAGTTGTCCACAGTCTTTCACTTTCTTTTTTCATTTGTTCTCTCCTTTTCACTTTTCTTGGCACATTGCAATTGTGAATGGGGTGGCAGCATAGCTGCTCATCTTGTTTCCACAGCTTTAAGACTTGTTGATTAGTAACTGAGGCTGTGTTTTCATTGTCACAGCTTTCTGCTTTTGTTGAACTGTGGAATCATTCCATCATCATGTACTTTCTCCATCTTTACTTGAAGTTATCTCATCTAAACCTTTTTCCCTTCCCACATCCTGTGTCCCTTGTTGTGAGTGAGTTTACTGTACCGTATTTCAGTCTCAATGAAAAGACTGTTAATGACTGATAGTCGTTAACATAAAACATTTTTAAAATATAATGAAGTAAAGTTTAATTTAAGACAAATATTTGGCTTCTGCATGTAGATTATTTTGTAGATTTATTTATTTATTGTATTATGGTCCTTGTATATAAAATACCATTCAAATGCTATTATAAACATTATTTAAAGCTTGTTGTCATTTAAAGTGACATACGCAAGAACTTGATGGTTATCAATGGTTAATACAAAATTATTATGCCAACTGGGAAATTTATTTTCTGGCTGATGTAATTAAGGATGATGAATTATCCCCCGCCTACCCCCTCCCAATTCACATTGTTGCCCAGTCCCACAGCCCCCAACACCCACACAAGTTGCACTCTTCTGTTACCAGTGACACGGAGGAGAGAGAGAGACTGAGCCACCAGCAAGACCCTGGAATGTCGGGTGTGGGAGGAACATTTGCCATAAAATTTGAATGCTACTGATTCAGAGAGGTAGTTGAGGTAGAGACAAAGCAAGAGAAGAGAATGAAAAGGAAAGAAGTCAGTGGACTACGAAAAGAGGGAAAAAAAGAATTCAGAGGAAGCAGACAGAAGGATGGAATGTCTCAGGTAGAAAGAAAAATAAAAAATGTTTCTCTTGTTATTTGCAGAGCTGCTTGGCAGAAGGTGCGGCAGGGACAGCAGGACCAGAGTTTTAAATGTTGCTCAGTGTTGGCAGAGCTGTGTGTGAGTGCTCTCTGTGGGAGCACCAAATCTTGACGCCCAGCACAACATGGCGATTCACATACAACCAGCAGAGCCCATCAAAACCCATTTACCCGGCTAGCACATATTCCCCATAAGCCTGCAGTTTTCACATGGCTATAATGTAGTGCCATGAGGAATGCATTTTAAAATCATGTCTAGGTTGCCACACTTTTTCTGGTTTATGGGCCTATAGTAAAATGGAAAGTACACCGCAACATATTAGGTGACCATTGCAATATTTATTTAATATGCATATGATCAGCAACACATGTCTGTCCTCTCACACTTGATAGCGCTTGTGGTATGACAAAGAGCAGGGTAGGCGGGGAGGGGGTAAGAGGAAAAAATAGGGAAGAGTTTGTTCTCCCATGTGGTTTGGGCCTGTTCTGAGTGGGCTTGGAGCCACGCCAGTCTACCCTTGGTTCAGCCTTTGATATGGATGGGGTTCATTATGTAACTGAATCTATTGTCAAAGGATAAAACAATATGAGGCCAGAGGTGTGTTGTGTGCGGACCTAAAAAGCAAGGCAAAGCGGCTGAAAAGGGTATATACACCGCTCTCTCTCACCTTATCACAGTCCTCACACTGCGAACAGGGCTCCCTGCCTTGGCTTCAAAGTGAACTACACACTTTATTAACAGCAATTGTCTCTAAACAGGTTTCTCACATTGAATATATAGTGGAATATGTTAAGTATTTAGCAACAAATCCTTCCAGGATTCGTTCAACCTTTTTGTTTTTCCTTTTGCTATTTTTTTTTCCATTCACACACCTGCAAAGAATAAGCATAAAGCCTGATATAAATTATGGAGATTATTATCCACTTGCAAGAGCTACAAATGGGTAGCATCAAAAAGATCCTCTCTAATATACATGAACCTACTTACCTCCCCACTATGGGGTTTTCCTGTTATGCAACAGAAAATTATCAAAGTTTAGACTCAGCACCAAACCAAAGAACTTGATCAGCTGCATTTGGCCAGCAGGCAAACACAACGGGACTGCAACAAACACAAATAGAGCGTTTCTGTGGCTTGATACCCTTTTTCCTGTTACTGTAGCCTCAGCAAAACTGGGGGAACTTAGATTGAGCATGTTCCGTGAGTGAGTGCCTTAACCTTTTAGTGGTCTGCAGAGTTCTTTATGGTTGAGCTATGGTGAAAGCAACAAACCTCCGTGGTTACAGAGGTCACCCGCTGCGCAATGCTCTGGCGCCTCCAACCCGACACTGGGTCCCTGACCGATGGTTGCTCTCACAGACAAGAAGGGATGCAAAGACCCTGAACTGTGACTTTAAGGTTCTCTGACTGCGTCACATCTAATGTCATCCCTGTGCTGGAGACCAGCAGTTTGATTTAACAGCACCAGCTACATGCTGTTCAATGCAAATGCATTATATTTGGAGCAGTAAGGCTGAGGGTGATTTGAATTAATGAAAATTAGATCAGTGTGTTTGCTGTTTGAGGAAAAGATATTATAGGGTAGAAGATACACACACTTTACGATCATGCCAGCTCGTTACCAGTGTAACATTCCAAACTTGGTGCTTTGCAGTGTGAGTCGTACAAGGAGGAAGGAATGACTCACTGTATGTAAATGGTCAAAGGTGGAATTTGGTTCTGGGAAGGCCAACCTTGACCGCAAACAGCCACTAATACAAGACAGGGATAAGACTAGACTCTGTGGTTTCCAACCCTCCGTTCTCTACTGTTGTATTCCTGAATGTTTAATTTGGTCCTCCTCCATCTTTTTCTCCCACGTTGAGAATCAGCACGACAACAGTCAGTGCTCAGTGACAATTATATTCATGATATTTCATAAAGAAACAACAATGACGTTTGACGGCACTGTGTTGACTTTACAGGAATGCTGGGAATAAGCATTATGCTAGCATTCAGTTAGGATATCCACAGCCAGAACCACCAGCCTGTATAATAGGCTGCTTGGTTTTCAAAACCAACATGAACCTAAAAGGATCAAATGTCTGCCTGTTTGAACAGCCATTAAGTGGCATTTGTTGTGCGTTTTTAAAAAAGACACATCAAAAGATTCAATAAAATAATTTAAATTTCACTTCTGATGGAGCTGGAGGCTAAAATTCCCCCATGACCAAAGATAAAAGTCTCCTTCATCAGTATCTTCTCAGTTCTTCAGCCAAAAGTTAAAAGAAAAGGTCCTGCTTTTCTCCACAACACTCCATTGTCATCTTACACCCCACTCGTGGTCACATGTCGCAACCCAGCGAGCTACATCACTCTTCATTAAGTGAGAGAGGAAAAAAAAAAATGAAACATAGCCATTTGTCTTAATGACAGAGCCATGATGTCACATGGCTATGAAGTAATGCCTGTGTCAAGTTTTAAAGGTCTGAGACAAACACATGAGAAAGACAGACAAAAAAGAAGACTGAGCTGAGTCCTACCAGGCTGTAGGAAAGGTGATGTGGGGAATGTTTGCTTTTGCCAGCAAGAGGAACTATTAACTGTAGCAGCTAATGGGCTTGAACTTTGACCCCTTATATAGACTGGGGATTTGGTGGTACATTGCCCCTGTTACTGCCTAAATTGTTTATGGTTTGTGTAAGGTGGGATGCGCTAGAAGACTAAAGCATTCTAATGAAAACAGTATATGTTGCTAAATCTATATTTCAGACATATAGTGTGAAATTAGCTGACAGTACTCATGTTTCCACTATTTTGAATCAATTTATGCTCTCCTGTAACTTTGGACATATATTTGTTATCCCCCTATTAATTTTATTCAGATGTTTTTATATTGAGCTAGCATGTGCAGTATTATTATCAATCTTCAAGCAAGTTAAGATTCGAGCATTGTCGGGCTGCAAGGAAACGCGCAGGTACTGAGCATTTCACAGTCTGGGAGTGCTGAAGTGGGGTAGGATAGTGTGTAGGGATTATTTGATCGAATGTGAAAAGTGATCTGTTGTTTGGGAGGATGACTTTTTATTTTCATTAAAACAGACCTTTCCCTGGTTTGCTGTGTGATATCCCTGAGAAGAGGTGCTCTCATTGCTGCAGGGAAGGTTACTAGAGGTTAGAAATCCACACAGTAATGGATGAAATCACTGGAATAAGCAGAAAATGTAATGTCAGAATAACAAAGACGTTGTTTTTTTTCCTCAAAATCATGTTGGCTCTCAGATTATTTGTATTGTTTTTGTAAGTATAAGAAATCAGAAACATCATATCTAGTTGTATAGTATAATGTAGCTGTGTTGTTTTTTTTTTCTTTTTTTTTTGCAATGGCAAGACAACAGTCAACATTGAGAGAGCTCTAACAGCTCTAGGTAAATATGCCAGGCAGGGTGATTCTGTTGGGCACTTAAAGTCTAAGCAAAGTATGTTAATCTAAAATTTCACAAACTGCAACAAGAAGCAGTCGTTTTATTAAATATCCTTTCAGTAAATGCATCTGTTTATTAAACTTTCTCTAAACCACCACCAATAACTAAAGTCATTGTTTCCTTTCTTTCTTTTTGGTTAAATACCTTCATAAACCCATTTAAGATTTTAATCTCACCACTGCAATCTTTTTCAATAAAAATATTGTGCTTCATGGTTTTGTTACTTATCAAAATAAAGACTAACGTACACTTTGCTCTTAGGCCTACATACTTAATCCCATTGCAAATGGTTTGCTTACTTTATTTATGCTTCTACAGTAGTTGTGGTCAGTAAAGAATCTGCATTTTTTTTTCATTTTCCCATCACACTTGACACCTCTCTTTCTACGCTTTGCTTCTTTCTTTCCAATTATAGGGTGCATATGCATGTGCATGAGTGAGCAAGTGAGTGTGTTTGCACACATGTAAATGTAGCTGCTCTTCCAGGACTAATCCTAGGGTGGCAGGACTGGAGGGGGAGCCAGCACATGTGCAGATCTTTCAACTGTGGTTTGCGATGTTTAGTCTTGCTTCGTCAGCACTTCTTGAACCCAGTCCAGAAAAGCTTTCAGATGCCCATAATTCTAGTCTCCTTCTGCATGAAGCTCAGTCACCCTCTCTGCCCAGGGGACAGTCCCATCACAACATTAAAAAACAAAAACAAAAACAAAATGAATGCAACCAAATGATCATTAAAATGTGATAGTCTTTGCTGTGTAAACTTCTTGTCCTGCAGGGACTTTCCAAATATCATTCATGATCTTTCATCACAAGGCACGTTGGCACCACCCTCACTAAGGTATTACTTGCTTTTCATGCCAAATTTTTGACTGCTTTAACCACCTCCCTCCCTTGTTCCCAGTTTTTCTCTGAAATCTCTCCAGGGCACCTGATTTGGATAGCAAACAAGCTGCATCCTGGCTGGGACGTTGAGGGGATTTCCCCATAATTTGTGTTCTACAGTCCATCTCTGTCAAAATACAACCCAGTCATATAATATCATCAACCTGCAACTGATAGGATGGGAAGATGCATGCATATCACATGCTGGTTTAATCAAATCTCTAAAGTTAATACGTTTAGCTTACTATTACAAATCTTATTTCAGTAAAGTGGCATTTGTGCAAGGTTTAATTTGCTACATAAGCATTTTTATTATTAGGAGACATTTTTTATTTTGACCCCAAAAAGTATTTTTATTCTTTTGTTGTCTATTTCTTATGGATATGTGCAGATCTATATATGATTGAGATCACAAAGGTCCAAAAGCTTTCTCCTCTCACTTTCTTTGTGTGCTATCATAACACTCAGCAGCCCAACAGAGGACAACTGCTCTGCACAGTAAGAACTTTTGCTTTCTTGGCCCTTGCAGCTGTCCAGTCACCCAGGTCTTTAGTTCATAACAACAGCTGAGGCTCAACCTATTTACTTGAAGCACGAGAGCCAACATAATCTCACACAGAGTCCCCTCATAGCTGCCTCTATTTGACTGCACTTCCTACCTGAAATAATCCAAAGTTTCTAAATATTAATTCCACCACAGTCTAAAGCATGCTAAGTTTATCCTTCATCCTACAGTCCCAGATTTATCATAAGCCCATTTCATCCAACCAGTTCACTTCAGCCTGAAAAGGAAGCAGATGCAGGGTCTCTTGTACCACATGTCCCACCCCAGACCTCTCTTTGAGCAGGAGGGAAAGTGGAATCAAGCCAATGAAATGATCAACTTACAGAACTACAACTGGGTACTCTGTGTGTCATCTTCACTTTTCACTTGAAAATTTAAGACACACAGGTGGTTAGAGTTGCTTTGGAGAAGGTTCCTCCCCAAAGAAGAGGCTAAGTTCCACCTGTTCTCCCAGTTATCACAGAAACCAGTCGCAGCTGAGTAATAGGACCCTCTCCTACATATATAATATAAAGCTGCAGTTCATTCCAGTTTATGCAAATGTTTGGCTTAACACTGGCAAAAATGTAATCACTTACATAAGCATGTTGTATACTGTAGACACATGCATATCCATAAAGATGACTTGGACCAGGACAGACTGTGGAAAACAGGGCAGGAAGTTCACCACGAGATGGCACTGCAGCACTTAAAATCAATAATTTTGATTCAGGGATCTGTTGCTCCACCAAGTGTTCAAAAGCACACATTACAAGTGCCCCACACAAGTGCCCTTACCTACAGTTATGCCCAAAATTATTCATAACCCTGTAGATTCAGAATTATCTAAACCCTTCCTTAGTAATCAATAGAAAAGCCTTTCTTTGCAATTACAGCCTTCAAATGCGTCTTGTAGGTGATCACAAAGTTTCTACGTGTTTCCACAGGGATTTTGGCCCACTCCTCTTTAGTGAACTTCTCCAGGTCTTTAAGGTTTGAGGGGTTCCTTGCAAACATTCTCAGTAGGATTCAAATCAGGGCTCTAGCTTGGCCACTCCAAAAGAATATCATTATTATCACGCCTCTATGTTTGACCACTGGGACCATGTTTTTTTGGATTGAATACTTCACCTTTCTTTCACCAAACAAAAGCCAAACAAATGTTTTGTAGAATAACCTTGGTTGTGATGTGTGGGTTACTGGTAGCCTACCGTAACACTTTTGTTGTGAGGTTGGGTGTTGCCTTGGGCTTTCTACTACATCTCTTCAGGTTTTTGACTGTGTGGACTAGTTAATGATACTCTGAATTATGCCTTCAGGAACCTGGAATTGCTTGAATATGGCTTTGTAACCAATAGCATCCTTAGAAACACTCAAAATACATGACCTGACATCCTCTCTTAGTTCTTTCTTCTTTCCCATAGCAGATGTCCCAGTACTGACCATAAACTGACAGTGTATCTACTAACTCCCTTCAATTTATGCTCTAGAAATTAACATGGCTTCTGAAACTTCTGGAACATATTCTGGGTGTGCTAAAATACCTAAACTGTAAACAAAAATTGCCCTAATACTGAGACAGGTGAAGGGGATGAATAATTTAGGAAAGGGTTAAAAACTAAATTCTTAGCATTTTTATTGTTATGCTAATAATGTGAAATCAAAATGCATCTAGAATGTTCCATCGCAACTATAATTCCCTGAATATAAGGCCAAATGTCACCAGCTGAGCTTTAATGTAGAGAATTAAAGAGGATTAAAAAAGACTGGATTTTTAAATGTACCAGCTTTTATAAACTTTTATAAAATATAAGATAACTTTGGATGATGCAGTGGCACCTGACTATAGAGAATGCAGAAAATGTGTCTTAATTTGTAGCCTTTTGTTTAATTCATGCATCTGAAGACAGATTAATTTTTTTTAAAAGTGTTGCTCACTAACTAGACACAGCAAAGTTTCCAATAAGAGCTGAGACAAAACAGTCGGGTTCACACAGATGCCACTCACACTGCACTTCTTTGTTTACATGGATAGATCTGGATCTCAGACACAACAAATTAATTTAACAAAAGAACAAAAAAAAAAAAAAAAAAAAAGGGG
>VUQS01017537.1:2551-13630 GCA_015108495.1 Heterochromis multidens | reverse complement strand
CCTCTGTGCATACAGTTTAGGTCTTATCGGTTTCTGAATGTTGTATTCAAAACAGCAATGTGTCTTTCCAGGCACAACATAAGCAGTAAGCACTGTGCACACAGTTTGAGCTGTGACTGGCCAACTGTGGGGAGGTTGGAAAGTAGAGGAAATGAAGACCATGGGAGAAAAGGATCAGAACATCACCACCCCTCTGTTGCCTCCAGAAGCATGCAGATGGTGCATGCTTCTGGAGGCAACAGAGGACACGAAAGCATCGTCACCACGCTCTGAAGTCAATTATTTGGACCAAGTGTTCAAGTGCTGCAAAAGCTGTCTGAATTCACTAAATTATACAATAAAAGTTCTAGTTTGCATTTACTTTGAGATCTCGGGAGGAAAGCTAAACAGGTTTCCATTCAGGTAGACATGTCAAGTGTGTTTTAATGGTCTGGTAGCTCGCTGTGGGAAGACAAATATGTCAAGTACAGCTTAAATTGGCTGTGTACATTCTACAAAAATGTATGAAAACTAAGAGAAATAAATAAGTAGAGTTTCACTTTTACATCCATGCATCCCCAGCAGGTAGGTCCCTGAGGTCTAGTCATCAGGGCCTGCTGGCTATGTAGCATTCAAGGGTGAGAACTAAAGGAGACAGAGCTTTTGAAACACTGGCTCCCAGACTCTGGAACGCTCTCCTACTCAGCCTGAGATCTGTGGACTCAAAAGCAGCTAAAAACTCATCTTTTTAAACCGACTATCTCGAAAAGTGCTATACAAATAAAATTTTACTAACAGAATATTTTACTGAGTTTTGAAAGATCTGCCTATTTCACTCTGTCATTCTCAGCTTCCACAACTAGAGTGCTGAACGCAGGGTGTCCTGTGTGAAAGCCCCTTCATTTTTCTATTAAGCTCACTGGTTTTCATCCATACCCTATGAATGTCTAAATATGGTGAAAGCAATATCACAGTCATTTACTTATAAACACATTGCTGAACAACATTGTTCATATCATTTGGGAGTCAACACTTTGTCTAATAGCCCTCAGAGCTCACTAAGCAGTTTTTATACACACCATCTCTTAAACAGTCGCTCCAGGTAGAAATGCACAAAAAGTATTTTACTTTAGCCAAGTTGTGTTCATTGTCTACGTTTGATTTATTAAGACACTTTTTGTAAAGCTGCTTGATCAAGATTTAAAACTTTCCAACTCAAGCTATCAACAGATTGTGAGTTAACAACAGCTATGACTTTATGTCCAAAACATCTGTGTTGTCTTGAGAGGTCAACTGAAGTTGAACTAGACCTGGGATTTAATTTCATGTTTAATTTCGTGTTATATACCAAAAAATGGTACACTAGAGTCTGTTTTTTAACCAGACAAGTGACATTAACAACACATTCTTATTTACAATAGCGACCTGGCAAACAGTTAAACAGCAGCACACATCCCTAAACATCAACACACCTGCTGGTAAAATGCTGCCCCTGGTTGTGAAAGCTTCAGTTAAATTCTTTGGAGGGTGATTACAATAAGTATCTTTAAATTGGATGGATGGATATCATCAAACTGCCACACAGGGCTGTTTCACTGAGTTTGTGTTTAAGTTTGATTCACAAATGTGACATGTACACTAAAGTTTTATGTGGTTTAGCTTTAGGCAGTGCTGCTGTAATTTTATAGACAAAAACATAACTAATGGAGGAGTACCAGCAGTAGAAATAGAGAGGTTTGAATTTAAGTTAGATGCTGAAGTGTGTGATAATATAGGTGGGGGATGGACAACAGGATTTCACTGAGGTAAGTAATAAAAATTCTTCCACTCTGTATTGATGCTGGACAGCAAAAATCCCTGAATATCCAAATATCCTGTGCAAAGACATTGTGCAGTCCACAGTGACACTTTTATGTGGCATGGAACTGTTACTGCACCTTTCAGGCTGTCACATTGAGGTGGCATCACCTTACCTGGGCCTGAGTTCTCAGTTCACTGCAGGGGTGCAGCTGGTGCCCCTGAGCAGTGGAAGTGCACATTGAGCCATTTGCCGTCACGGCGATGCCACACACGAGTCTCCTCAGACTGGCAGGAACGCGGCCGCCCCTGACTGTCGATGTACTGTGTCAGACGAATGTAGGCGATGCAGGCAGCATCCTCACCGATCAGATGGACATGGGGGTTGAGGATGGTAGTGTGCACTGGTTTGCTGTTTTTACTCAGAACTACAGATGGAAATGTGCAAATCAGCTGTATGTAACAGGTCAGAGGCTAGCTCAGTAACTATATTTAAGAGCTAAGGATGCTGTAGATGACACATTGGGAGCTTTAGACAGCTGTAACTTTGACATTAAATGCATTTGAATACATAGACTATAAGTATAGAATTATTAATTGTCATTTAACATACATCTCCCCTAAAATTGAGCATGGCTTTAAGTTTCTGCGATCTGTACTTGAACCTTAAATTAACTTAATTTGTAAAGGTGGAGTCTGCACATTGCAATGTTTAGAGGTTTAATGTCCCTGCTGCATTTATTTCATATATTTTTGTTCATTCTACTTGTTTTTTAAAGCAAAAGTTCAGATTCACTGGATCCACTACCTCTAAATGCTCATCTTCTGCTGGAGTTTAGATAGTTAGTTGGACAAAAAACTTGGGATCCAGGAAGTTAATTAATTAATTAATTGGAAGAAACTGAGATTCAATTATAAAAATGAGTTGCAGCCTTAAATTAGAGGGTAGAAAGATCCAACGTGCTTGGTTACATTTGACCATAAAATTTAATATTGGGACTTTTTGTGCGTAGAAACGTTTGCATGCTCAATAACCAGAATAAAAAGTTGCCTATAGTAAAGTCTTGCTCTGGAACTTAATTAAATTTTATTTATATGGTACCATTTCATAACAGTCATGGTCTATCCTGTAAGAGTGAGTTTTTCAACTGATTATGGTAACTTTGGTAATTTGCAGACAAACACAGCAATGTGCCCGACAGGACAAGAGAGGGTGGAAATACAGAGTAATAAATTATATAATCTCTTTGTTGATTTTTGAATGTAAGATTGTTTAGCAAACTTTAGTAAATTAACACATCACTATAGACTGAACTCTTGTTAGCAAATGCCAACTACATTGTGCCTGTGGATTCAAAGTGATCAAGAACTGCATGAGGATGTGTTAAAAACCCACTAAACTGAGTAACTTACGATTCTCAAAGTAGAACTTGTGAAAGTCCATTCCCTCCACCAGGTTTCCAAGGGCCTCTGGTTCAAAGGAAGTGAGTCCGGGGTCACAGATTCTCCTGTCAGAGGAAAAGACAACCAAAGATAATCCTCAAATGAAGAATGAGGCAGATTAAAATCTGGAAAATAGATGGACACTGACCACAAAAGGAGCACTTCACAGTAATCTACAGTACAGTAATACAGTCTGGAGCTGCCCCTCATTCCTTTACATTTTGCTAGGGAAATGGGAAATAGGTGCAATGTTTTTTTTGTAGCATGTTCAAACATACATGGAAATACAGTATATAAGGCAAAAAACAGAGTTTGTACAATTCTAAAGAGCTTGAAAGTCAATAATTGGTATGACCATCTTTATTCTGCAACACAGCCTGAACTCTTGGGCAAGCTTTCTTGTAATTTCTTTAAGAATTCTGCAGGAATAGTTCTCCAGGCTTCTTGAAGGACATTCAAAGCTCTTCTTTGGATGTTTCTGCCTTTTGTTCCGTTCTCTGTCAAGATGATCCCACACTGCTTCAATAATGTTGAGGTCCGGGTTCTGGGGAGGCCAATCCACGACTGATAGTGTTCTATTGTGTGCTTTTCTATCCAGGTATGTTTTTACTGCATTGACAGTGTGTTTGGGATCATTTTCATGCTGAAAAATTAAGTTGTTGCCAATCAGATGCTTTCTAGATGGTATTACATGGTAGACCAAAATCTGATGGTACTTTTCTGCGTTCATAATTCCATCAATTTTGACAAGATCTCCAAAACCTCTGGCTGATACGCAGCTCCAAACCATGACACAGCCTCCACCATGTTTTACAAATGGCTGCAGACATACTGATGATGAAATGAACCAAAAATTTGAATTTGGATTCTTAACTCCATAAGACCTGTTGTCACTGATTTTTAGTTTAGTTCTTGTGTAATTTGGCATACCTAGGCACAAAGTGCCTAAAGATAAAATTTTAAATTGGTTCCTTGCCAAGTTGTCTGTTATGAGCAGACAGAGCACTGGTTCATCCCTCGAATTACTGGGAACTTATGCTTCAGCAGGAAATTTATGGCGTAGCTACGTTGTAACTGCAAACCTCTCTAAAACCGTACGGCGTAACCTGATGTGTACCTCCCTAGAAATTTAACTACATGTTGGGTCAACGCAGTCCGCATCACTATTGTGATTGGCCTGTTCAGTACAGTCGATTCCTCCTTTGCATTTCCGGCTACTTTTTCGCTGCAGTTTTTGAATTTATCAGTGAGAGAATAACAATCATTTCAGGGAGACTGCTGTAACTATCAGAACTGACGTGAGGGAATGTACAAAGAAGTGGAAAAACTTGAGGGACAAATATGTTTGTCCCTAAAAAAAAAAAAACACATAATGAACCAGCACAAACATAAATGCTGGCTACGACCACTTACATAGGTTATGTCGTAGGCATAACCTATGTAACCTACGAATTCACCGCAGAAGTCTAAATCAAGCCTTAGGTGCCTTTTTTATGCTCGAATGATTCATAGGTCACTGTTAAGTGGCTTAACAAAACTAACAAAAAAACCCCTTTCCTTTTTAAATAGTCAGGTACTGGACTGAAAATGACTGAAAAAGAAGCCAAGCTTTGAAAGACCTTGAGAAAGCCTGGAGAACTATTGCTCAGTTTAAAATTACTAGAAAGTCTGGCTCCTTGGAGGCAAAATATAAAGAAATGCGAGGTGGCTGAAGACAGCAGTGTAAGTGACAAAATGTTTTTGACAAGACACTGATGACCTTTACACAAAGCTTTTAATTTATGTATCCAAACTTACGTGTAAGCCTCAAAATCTCCATTGTTGATGGCTTCAATCAGCTGTTCAGTCATCTTTATTATCTCCTGTTTACGAGCTGAAAGCAGAAAGAGAGAAGGAAGGAGGGCAGAGAGAAGAGGTCACAGATTGTCAGGGATTATTTGGAGGCTGAACATGCACATCCCACACCACATGCTTTCCCTCAACTTACTGCCTGACATTTGAAATAAGCTCTACACATGGAGGCACTGCCTCTGGTATAAATGACAGTGACATTTGAAGTCACCCAAACACATCACACACTTCAATGTTGAACACAGAATCATGAGTATTCGATGCGGCACGTAATGTTCAACAGGCTGCTGAACCCTGAAATCTCTAAAAAAAAACACCTAAGCTAACTTGTCTTTGACTAAAACAATTCAAAAAATCTTTGGCTGTGCACAAACAAGACTGAGCATTTACTACAATTTTTGAATTTGAGAGCACCAAAATACTGCAGGAGAAGGTTCATCATTCTGAAAAACACCAGATATTAAATGAATCAGTAGCAGAGTTTATCAAAAGGTCACTAGCTCCATGTACACACTCACAGCATAAACCAGCAGAAATTTCCACAGACCAGACTTTATGGATTCTTATGTTATAAATTATATCACGAAACATGCAGCTGCTAAGCCAGAAAATCCAACCAGCAAAACTCAGACCTACATGTCCATAAAGTCTTCTGTCAACAAATGACACAGAAAGTTTGAACAAAATGCTTTAGGAGCCTTTGCACAAACACAGCAAAACCTGCCTGTCACTTACTCTGCTGCAGGTTGCTGCTGCCTGCGCGGGGTGACAGAGTGAACTCTGGTGCAGGACAGGAGCTCTGAGCTGGACTGGGCTGAGCTACAGGAACACTGGGGCTGCTAACAGCCTCCTGCAGGGGAGCAGCTGCAGGTAGATAGTTATCCCAGTAAAATAGGGTTATATACATAACTTTGCAACTTTGTTTATTATATGAAATAGAGGTGTAAGGAAGTTAGATACAGATAAAGTGCAGAAGGGGAGCAGTAAACTGCAGTTATATTAGAGTGCCAGTAGATGGCAGCACAGTAGGGCTGGAAGTGGAACAAGCGCAGGTGGTGGCTCAAAGAGCAGAAGAGCCGATATTCCTACTTATGTGTCGCATTTTTACCACCAGAATGTCTTGTGTTGCTTGTTTTTTGGTCCTGAACTACTGTTGTCTGGTGCAAGAGGAAAAGGCCAGGACAGAAAGGTCAGAGCTGAGAGTCGAATCAGGTAAACTGCAGCCGACTTACAGGTGGGTGGTGGGCACTGAGGAGACGGGGTCTGGGCCTGCTCCTCAATAGTGCTGCACTGTGTTAACCCTGCACTGTCTGTACTGGTAGATTCACCGGTGGCCGCTGCTCTCATCACAGGACACACATACAAACAAATACACACAGATACATACTGACTGGGAGTCAGAGGATGTTCCTACAATCTGGGAGGAACTCGTTATTCGTTCATCCATTAATACACTTCAAACTCACTTTGAAAAGTATTCAATTTTACCTCACATCAAACCAAAGAAGCAGCAAATCATCAAATTTATCGAATACTACATTGCAAAATGACTTCTCTATTAGCTGACTAAATGTTTTGGCACTACAAGCTATTGCTGTGCAACTTATCACAACACACAAGACAAAGAACTGACACAAAGAGCTAACCTGGAAGACAGAAACCAGCTGCGCACACACAAGAGATTACAAAGAAACACAAGCTGGACATGAAACTCCAAGCAGTACACTTGTCCTCCAAAGCGAGCAACCTTTCAGCGTCAAGGCATAGCAGCCTGGTGCACCAGTTATGTCTAACTTCAGATGTTAAGTTTGAAATGAGAAAAATCAGGTGGCCCCACATAAAATACAACCTACGACTGAATTTGTTTCAGGCACAGCAAATACAAGTTCAAGACAACACCAACATCATGTTTGAAACTGTTCATCTATACATACAGCAACTACAGAGCTGCAACATTTTCATCATTCACTCATTTAGAGCCGCATTTGTTTGCAGTACAGTATTTTCTGTTATTTGGAATACATATGAGGGCAGTACTTTTTAATATATTTTTTTTAATGATCCATTACTTGCTTTAACAGAACTAAATCCTGCCCTGGACATAAGATTCTGCAACAAAGGTTTAATTACAGTTGATTTTAAGACACCGTAGCATAAATAAGGTTAAAGTGAAGAGGTCTTTAATTTAACTTGTACATTATCTTCAAGGTCCTTCCTGTTTCCTTCTTATGTTTTGTGTTAGATGGGATGGAAAGGACCGGAGCTTTTCTTACTGGCCACTTAAAACCACAAGGCACATTTACCTTATCATATATTCATATAGCTCTTTATTCTACACATTTAGGCATTTTATCTAAACTCTATTCACACCTACAGCCAATTTAACATGCATGTCTTTGGCTGGATTACGTGATGGAAACACAGCAAGAGCCATGGGATTCAAACCCAGAACATTCTTGCTGTGAAGGGACAGTGTTAACCACTGCACACAACCTGAACTCTGAATCTGAGGAGCTGATGCATCACTAGAGTTGGCATTTAGAGTTAATGTCCAGAGTAGACAAGAGAAATAAAAAATACTCATCAAGCAGATTCTTTAATCCAACAAAGCATGAAAGCATTGAAACTCAGAAAGACAAAAGAGAGAGGATGAACAACAGCCTCCTGATTGCATGTCAGTAACGATCCTCTTTAAAATCATGTGGTAGTAAATCCATAAATGTTGCCTTAAGTAACAGGATTAACTCTTTTCTGGAAAGCTGCAGGTAGCTCTGTGTTACTTCATTTAACTGAAGAACCTTAAAAGGTCATCCCTGAGGCTGAAGATGGCTTAATTAAAGGCTTGAGTGGTGTTTGATGATCACGCAAACCAACAATCTAAATGAGGCAAAGATACCAACATGTGTTACATACAACAGTGAGCTTTGGAGGTGTCAAATTCAAGGGATCCTGTGTTTGGGCTTATTCAGATGATGATGTAATTACTGTAAGAGCAGAATACTTTTGTTTTCTGCACACAGCAGTGTTTACTCTCCGTCATTCTTCCTAATCCTTCCCACAGATCCATGAGGTACTGCTCACTCAAGCCATGGCTTTAACTTTCTAATGCAACTGTGATTAAAAGTCACAACGGGCAGAATCTTTAAGTGATTACAGCATCTTTAAAAACATTTGCCGATAATCCTCCTGAAAAGTAAGTGTGTGTGTGTGTGTGTGTGTGAGGGAAAAAAAATTGCTTTCAAGTAATTCACGTTTGTGTCTGTCTACTGGATATTTTAAAAAACTGTTTATCGTAGGGTCACAAAGCTTCGTCTTGCTGTGTTGTTCAACTTTCTTATGGCTCAGTCATTAAATTAAAACTAGGAACCCTGCAACTATGAAGAAAAAAAAAAATCAGTGGTTGATTGCACTGAATTTTTTCTGCATTCTGCAACTGACTGCAAGTAGTTGGGTGACCACTTTTAATCCTGGATGATTACACAGGTCACCTGGTGGGAGGTGTCTGACTCAGATTGACTGCAATCATTCTCAGATAGATTGGCGAATGTTTGGAAATAATTGCCATCTGATTCACAAACGGACAGATTGACAACACATTGCAATCAATATTCTGGTTATACTCCTATATAACAGCATGGCTGCTGAGTGCCTATGATATTTTGCAGTTAAATTGCTGTCCTGCACCAACTATGTCACTATTTATGGAAGAATATCTGAATTTCTCTTTCAAATCTATGAAGTTCTGGCTGGACTCTGAATGTAAGTAGTTAATGTGAATTTCAGTGTGTAGAAAGCAACAGATTTGTGATTTTTGCCAATTTATCACAGCTAATCGCCATATTATCACAAAAAGATTGCATGTAAATGCAATGTAAACTTGTCCTCCTTCAATTGCAGACTGGTAGCAGACTGACTCGATCTTATCATCATTTTATTGACGTTTTGATGCACCAAAGTCTCTATGAAGACTGCGAGTGGTCGCACATCTGGTCCCAATCTTCAAAGCACCCATTACAAAGACAACAAGATCGCAAGTTCATTGCACATGCTCCCAATAATTTTGGTCGTGCCGTTGTCTGGGCAATATGCAATATATCAACAATTAATCAGATGGCTGCCCCTCCCTGAACCTGGTTCTGCTGGAGGTTTCCTCCTGTTAAAAGGGAGTTTTTCCTTCCCACTGTCGCCAAGTGCTTGCTCACAGGAGGCCGTCTGATTGTTGGGGGTTTCTCTATATTATTGTAGGGTCTTTACCTTAAATATAAAGGGCCTTGAGGCGACTGTTGTTGTGATTTGGTGCTATATAAATATAACTGAACTAAATTTAATTAACTGTTAATTAATTGTTTTGTAAAGCAATTTAACAAAACTTTTAACATTTAAAACTGATTTTCTTACATTTTGACAGCTACAATTCAATTTCAACCAGTTTTAAGTGAGCCACACTTTTTAGCTGGGTAACACTCTATCCTATGAATTGTCAAACCCCTTATGGAAAGGGAGAGAATTTAAGTCAGAACAAACTACTGTATGAGCAAACAGAAAGCATTTTGCTCTGGAGCAACTGAGCAAGACAGAAGCAGAAGCTGTGACCTGCTATTTGGTTACAAGGCTCACCTATTAGGCACTCCTACAGGAATTAATAGAGGCAACAAAAAAAGCATATTATCTGGCACAGCAGAACTGTTTAAGTCCCTCAATATGCACAGCACAGCATTTAGACGTAGCATTTATTTTTCCTATGATGCTTATCCAACTCCAAAACGTACTGACTATCCCAGGCTGAAGTGCTCTGACTGAAGCTCTTTGTAGTGGAATAGCAGAGTTGACAGGTGCCTGAAAGCTCTACCCAGCAGACATGCATTACCTTAACATAAAGTGAAGAAATAAATATTTTGTCTTTTTTTTTTTTATCTATCTGACCTGGACAGGATGCAAAGTAAACCAGAAGGGGCATGCAGAGTAGGTGAAAGTTGGACAAGTACCTTTCCTACCTTTCATCTCCTCCTCTTCTATGTTATTACAGCTCTCAGTGGAGCCCTGTCAAACAGAAAGGGATGAGACATAAAGAGAGGTGGACAGAGAGAGGAGGAGTGGGTGGAAGGAGGAAAAAGTTGGATAAGGGAGAGGTGGACAATCATCTTTTAATTTGTAGCCGAGAAAGGATTGGGAAGCTTTGGACACCTATAAAAATACAGAGACAACTCGATGGACAGATGGACAGGTACATGACTCCCTCCCAGGAGCACAAACCAGCCAGAACAGCAGCGAAGAGAAGCGCAGAGAGCCACACATTACAAACAACAACGTGTGGGAGCAGTTTGAAATTAATTTTTAACAGGAAGGAGTGTGTAAGTGAAGATAAAACCACTTCTTGACAGGAAACATGCCCATGTGGCAACATGAGAAAAGTTTCAGTGTATAGGAAATAGTGCAACAGCATCAACATTTGAATATCTAGTGATACTGGTATTTTACAAGCTTGTGCACCAACATGACAGTGAAAGCTGCGTGGCAGTTCGTTCCTGTTTTAGTAAAAAGTCTGTTTGTGCTGCTTTTAAAGACAGTACGTGTAGGATTTTCTCTTTCACATAAATAGGAAATTTGGTGCTCTAGAAGGGCAGCAGTGCTTTGCAGTAATTAGAGCAGCACGAGTATTTTTAAGTTGGGAAAAGGCAATGAAAACATCCTAGTCTGTCAAAATCAGGTGCTCTGTGGTGAGAAAACCTGAAGAATTTGGGTTTTTGGGCTTTTCATAGATTTTGATGTTTAATTTTCAATAGCTGTATTCCCATGTTCCTAGATAAGCATTGTGCCACCTAAAAACATGAAGTGTATAATCATTTTGATGGCGATGTATGCAAAAATCTTAGAGAAAATCCTCCACGCGTGTTAGTAGTGGCTGGTGGCTTGAGGTTGGAGTAGAAGCAGCTTACCTTGGTGCCGTCAGCTGGGTTGTGTACAACAGTTGTCTGGGCTTCCTGGGGGGAGGTAGGAGACACTTTACCA
>VUQS01017536.1:32953-50196 GCA_015108495.1 Heterochromis multidens | reverse complement strand
TGTGTTGCATACGGGTCTAAAATCTCTTACAGATGTTGCTCAAAGTTCCACTGAAGACAAAGGATAGTCGACCTGTGTTACAAACTCCCCCTCTGTGTCACCGGTGCTTGTTTCTTCTTTTATTTTATGCATACCTGCAAAGCACTTTGTAACACTGTAAACAAGCAAAGTCTACGTAATGACTTGTAAAGTATTCAGATCCCACCCTTAATTTGTCCCTCAATTTGTGAGGCTTGGGAGGTAGAGCAGATCGTCCACCAATCAGAAGGTCGGTGGTTCGATTCCCAACCCCGGCCTGCATATCAAAGTATCCTTGGGGAAGACACCAAACCCCAAATTGCCCTGATGCAACTGTGTGAGTGTGGGTGGGAATGTTAGACAAAGCACTTAACCCTGTAACGCCAACTGTATCATATTTGATACATGAGTTTTTGAGACCTCTACATCATCAGTGTGATTTTTTTTTAACTCCAGCTCTAACTCTAACCCCCTTATATGTTTTTGTTTGTTTAAGATAAAGGAACTGTGAACAATAAATTGCACAAAAACGCCAGGCGTAGCAAAAATGATAAAAATATAAACTCATATATGCAAAGTGATATTTAAATTCTTTTTTAAAATTTGTCAGAAGGTTCAATAAACATTGCAGTTTGAAAAAATTTGAATTTTCAGGCAATTATTTCATGGTTCAGGCTTTACAGGGTCAAAGTCATAGAATGAAAGCGCTATGTGAATTCATGTGTGATTGGGTGAATGAAGCTTGCAGTACAAAAGCACTTTTAGAGTAGAAAAGTGCTATTTAAGTAGTCTAAATGCACCAGAGTATAAATCAAACAACCACATTTAAATATGGATTTTTTTCTTTTTCTAAAATATGTTTCACTGCACAGCCACATTCTGGGAAATTTCTAATAACAGTTAGAGCTGGAAGTGCTTAATTTGCCTAATTATCAAAATACCAAGCCACCAATAATAAGAAGAACATAGTTCAAGGCCTTGGGGATTTAAAACCCTTGCAACACATTGAATAACACTGTTACACTGAAAACAGACGCAGAGGAAGTGAAAGAACATTCCTGGAGAGGGCAGCTTTTTGAGCTATAATCCTGAATGAGAAGGCTTCATGGCTTCACTGTGTAAAAACACAGCAATGACCAAGGAAAACAACAGAAATCTCTCTTATCCAACCACTAGGCCTAAAGGATTATCTCTCAAGTGTCTGCAAGAGAGAAACACAGTGATTTATGAATCTGGCTACAGGTTGCTGGGCATGCAAACAATAGCGTATGCTTACACACCCACTTAGAACCAAGTGTGTATATTTTTCATGCTTATGTGAAAAGTTCAGAGCTGTGGCAAAACAATAACAAAGCAAATCTCAAAACTCTTTGAACGGTTTCCCCCTTTGGATTTTGGGTGACTTCATCGAAGCTACTGTATGATGTAATGCAGAGGCTCGTGTTGCCTAAGCAGAGTGAGTATAAACAGGCATTTGTGAGGAAAAAGAGAGCTGTTTTTGGTGGAAAATTTGCAGTGATTAAATTCTGCTCTACCTTCACATGTTTATCTTGATCATTCAGCGGAATCGTTCTGACAAAAACATCTCGTTCTCAGAAAATAACTTAACTGATGAAACAGAGTCCTCATTCCTAAACAAGCCTCCTACATGGTCAGGAGAGTGCAAGCGCCTTTGTGTCTCTAACTGACTAACACACAAATATCAAAATGCAGTTTTTGTTAAAAGCAACATATTTGTGCGTGTTGGTGCATGAGTTTGTGTCGTGCCTGCTTGCACTCAAGTTTTCATGTTTATATGTTTTTGCAGTTAAGTTCAAGCTGCTCGTGTTAGAGGTGAAAAGGTCAAACTTTCATTCATTTTCAGCCATTTCAGATGCCTGCTGTCGAGCTATAGACGGCCCCATACAGGTCAGCATGACGAGATGTGGGTTACTTTCAAATAAAATCAAAAGAAGCGATCAGGTTCGTTTTCCTTTAAAACATTCAGCCGTCTCCAGCTGCAATTCTTAAAGCTAAAATCTATGGTGAAGTATTAATCGTTCACTCAAAAGAACATCAAAAATAAGCTTTTCTTTTCTTGTCAGGGCTAGGGCTTGCATCCTTGCATCTTCTGGCTCAAGAAGACTATTCATCTACACTCAAAAAAATATTTATGCCCAGAGTGCAAGTAATTTGATTCCACGTAAAGTACAGTGTAAAATGTTAAATTTAATTGAATCTGGTCAAATGAAATGTACTTGATTGGTGTATATTCAGTTTATACCAAGCACATTTTCCTCAATGATTAATTATTTGAATAAATACACAGTTGTTTTTATATATTTCAGCTGCATTTTACTAAAAAATGATTGCTTCATGTTTATGAGGCCAAAGAATCTTTTTTTTTTTTTAGTGTATTTATCATTTTAATTAAATGTATGTTTCATTTTAGCCATTCAGCAAAGCCTTTTACATCATCTGTTAATGAAAGCGGTCCATGAATTTGATTATCAGCAGTGATAAACAGTCTGTCAAGTATCTGTCAAGTATTTCCATGATTAAGAAAAACAACTTCACAACATCTAACAAGTTAAGAGGTAGGTGTATCATTGTTGAGGTCAAAAATCAAATGAATGGAAACACAGACAATTTACAACAAGGTGCAAACCAATGGTTACACTCAAGAACAGGAAAGCAGGCCAGACTGGACTTTGCCAGAAATTATGTAAAAGAGTCTGTACAGGTCTGGAGAAACATTATTTGGAGAGATGAAACTGAGATTAGCTTGTAGAGAAAAGTATGGAGAAGAAAAGAAACAGCTCATAATCCAAAGCATATCACACTACCTGTCAAACATGGAGGAGGAAGCATTATAGTATGGGTAGGTATGGCTGCCGGTGGAACTGGGTCACTAGTGTTTATTGATGATGTGACTGCTGATAGAAGTAGCAGGATGAAGTGTACAGGGCTGTACTCTCTGCTCAGATTCAGCCATATGCTGCTAAACTGATGAGACAGGACTTCACAGTGCAAATGGATAATGACCCAGAGCATACTGCAAAAGCAACCCAAGAGTTTCTCAAGGAAAAGAAATGAGATATTCTTCAGTGGCCAAGTCAGTCACCTCATCTCAACTCAATCGAGCATACTTTTCAGTTACAAAACTGAAAGCAGCAAGACCCACAAACAAGCACAAACTGAAGGTGGTTGCAGTAAACGTCTAGAAGAGCATCTCAAGGGAGGAAACACAGCATTTGGTGATGTTAATGGCTTCTAGACTGCAAGGGATTTTCATCCAAGTGTAAAAAAAAAAAAAATTCTTATATTTATAATGATGTCACTTTGTCCTATTACTTTAGAGTCTCTGAAAATGGCTGTAATTTCAAAACAGTTAATGCAAACTTTTGTAAAACCCCCTGAATTAAAGCTGAAAGTCTGCACTCCAGTCACATATTGACCAAATTAAAAATCCACTATGGTGATGTACAGAGGCAAAACTACAAAAACTGTGTCCAACAGTTTATGGACCAAAATGTATGTCAGACTATTTCAGACTAGTTCACTAGTATATTACACTAGTATAGTATATTTCTAAAAGTCAAAACTCAGTGAGTAAAGTAATCAACAAACATTTAATATACAACCTGAAACAACCCCATTTATGATTTTTTTTTTTCCCCTTAAATTCTACCACCCAAAATCCACACATACTTATCCATAAGCTGAATGACTAGAGGTTCTTCTGCTGCTCTTGTGAAATGTGAAAGTGAGCTGTAGCATCATCTCTCTGTGAGTAATCGCTTTAATTGGTGCTCTATCTTTGAGCAGAGCTTGCCTGCAGCTCTAGTAACGGTGTTTGTGTATAAAGAAGGAAAGTACAATGTATGTATATATGTGCCTACACTTGATAGAGTATGTGGGTCATCACCTGCCTGCCATGACTCAACGAGTTTTGCTCAGAGCAAATTACATACATGGTGTCCTTACAGGCTAGATTTCAAAGTAAGATATACTTTTGGGGGTTTTGACTACTGCTGTGCTGCAACATTAAAGAAAATCTGAGCAGTTTTTATGTTGCACATTTAGTTAAACTTACACTCTGGGCTAACGTTAGCATCTGAAGTACATCTGCAGACATTCATTGTGTTATCTTTCCTTCTTTCCTACTCCCTTCCTCCCACCAGCTTTACAGGACTCACTCCGCCTTGCAAACTTTGACCCGATAGGTCATAATGTCCCCCTACTGTTTTTCTAGCAGGCGTGCCTCCATCTTTTAATCTCCTCATTGTATTCCAAGTCCTGAGCAACCTATTTTCTTAATTGCCAGGCTTGATCAGGATTACAGTGACTTATGAGAGCCTTGGAGGCCATCAGGGCCACCAGGAGGGTTGGGGTGGGGTGAGAGGTGGGTGTGGGTGTCCCAATCTCCAACTATCCATCCAACTAGCACTGGATAAACAAAATGAATATGGTCAGGCCCATGCAGGTTCTGATACTGTGCTGTTTAATATGTTACTTTTACAACAAATGGGGAACTTTGCTGATTTCTCTAAGGTTAGTTTTGTGGCTCTGGCTTTTAAAAGAATAAATAAACAAGACAATTTCCAAAATGTGTGGCCACACTGAAGATGTGCGCAAGCAGGAGGCAAAGAGGGTCTTATGAAAAGACTCAGTTCAATACCACATTTAATCTGAAAATCTGCTACAGTTTCCAGGTTGAATGACATGTTTCCTTGAGTGGACAACCTGATGTTCAGTGGTATTTTTAAGGTGGCTTTTTAAGGTTCATTTTCTCTCAGATTGCAGCTTTGCCGGAGTTTGATCCCATCAGCAGCCGACATAATGAATCAGCTGCCACAGGTGCACCGGGGTGCACTACTGGGGCGTAGCGGGCCTTTAACGTTGTGTCATTATTACAGATGTTTTACAATTGTTGATTAATGACTGATTAAAAATCAAATGCTGTGACCAATAACCAGTGATAACCATCCTTGTTTCTACTCTCAAAATACCCCAGTGTAATCTATAGGAGTTCTTTTTTTAATTACAGCTGTTTTATGGTTGTTTATTCTTTAGAAATATGATTTTATGTGATCAGCATACTGGTGTGTATTTCAGCCTTTACTTTTACCACCGATGGTTTTCAGGGGCACTTTTACAACAAGGGGCACTGTTGATCTTTTGCTTAACTTTATAGCTGAAGTTTCACCTAAAAGAGAAAGAACATCCCAGTAAAATTCACTGTCTGAAAGATGCTCACATCTTTAGACAAATATCTTTTTAAAAAACTAATCGCATCACTAATTGTTGCGTGCACTATCCACTTCATTTCTTATTTATATTTGTCATTTCCTTATCTATACTACACTGTAAACATGTTTCTTGTTTTTGTATATATTGTTGGCATTAACTGGAACCTCAGTGCAAAATTTCCTTTCATTTCATTATAAATACATGTGCTGGAATGACAATATAAACCTTGAATCTTGAATCTTACTGCTTCTGATTAGAAAAATTTGCTCCAGCTTTTATGAAAATGATCTCTTACAGGAAAATGTCTTGATATGAGATGAGCGTTGACAAGAAACAGCACAAAGCTGCTGCTTGGAAGAAGGACAAAACTGCACGCTCAGGTGTCCTATTTCATTTTTATGTACCTTTTTCTTTAAAAATTTAGACAAAAAACATCAAATAATCGGTTAAAACAGCTTAAACAAAACTGTGACTTCTTATTGTTTGTTAAGACATCTCTATACTGTCTGTTTCTTTATTTTTCCCTTGATAAACTTTGGATACCGGCACTGAAATCTGATCAATAATCTTGTCGAAACTAACTGTGTTTCCCCAACAGCTGCTCCTGTTATTTCATTTGTTTGTTGTCAGATTAAGGCTTCAGTAGGTAAATGCCTGGAAAACTTTCAAAAATGAATCAATTTGAAATTTTAATGTGACGCTGTTTAGAAAGCTTTCATTATAGAGACAGCTCTACACCTCTGACCTGCAGAAAATCTCTTCAAGTCTGTTCCTGTGCCTTTAGATGAGCAGGTAACGTATAGGTAAATCACAGACGAGTGCCAGCATGTGTGTGTGTGTGTGTGTGTGTGTGTCATTTGTTAATAGTTCCTGGTTAACACTCATCACATACCTCGGGACAGTGACAGAGTTTTGACTGAACAACTTTTCCCACCCTACTTACTTGCCAGCTTTAACTGATTTGATATAATCGTACATAAATGTCCTGGTTCTGACTCGTCTTCTCTCTTGCCTGAGGCTCTCTTGCGCTTACATGCCAAGTCTTTTATTTTCCCCTCATCCAGCAGCTCTCCAGCACCACCTGTGTCAGACTGCGCTCATGACTCCACTCAGCCTCTGCGCATCAAAGCTGCAGTAAACGCTCACAACCACAAGGTGACATCACTGAGCAGTAAAACCACTCTCTCTATCGCTGTGTGTATTTAAAAATGTGTATATAAAGAGAGAGAGAGAGATTTTTTTTTTTTTTACATATTAATAAGCTATTAATAGACAATAATAAAATAAAAACACACTGATGATAGAACAACAGATAAATCAGATTTAAAAAGAGAAGAATAATTAAATGGATTAAGAATAATTAAAAAAAAAAAGAAGAAGAAGAAGAATGCTGCTCACAATAATAGCGGTCAACCCACAGATGATGAGAAAAAAGAGATCCTGTTAAATTATATTACTTGGTCCACGTTTGCAACATTATGGCCTCATAAATTAAAAAATAATGAAAACACCCAGCAAAGTAAAATCAAATGTCATTCGTGCCAAACAAACCCTCACACACACACACACACACACACACACACAAAGCGACATATACTGCGGTGGCACACCCCATTTATTATTCTTTTGACTTGCAAATAACAGCTACTCTTAAGAAGACTTGCATTGTGGCTGTGAGTTGTGTGAGTTAGTGTGAGTTAGTGTGAGGGTAGGGGTTTGGGTGGGGGCGCAGATATGTGTAACTGTATTCTTATATGACAGTGGGTGAGGTGGTCAGAGGGCTAACCAGGTGTTGCGAATGTTTACTCAGAGCTTCATAATGAACTGAAAAAATAACCACAGCTTCAGGGAGCTTACCAGGCACCAAGCTGTCGCAAATGGTCACGTTCAGGAGCGTGTCCACCTGACCGAAGGCATTTGTACATAAATGTTTACTGCTGTGTTAGTCAAATGAGCATGAAAATAAACAAAACAAATGCCCAGAAGTGGTGACTCAGTTTTGCTCTCCAGGATTTTCCCTACGAGTGAGTATGTTTTCTTTTCCGTCTTCCAGAAAAGCCACTTAAGAGCTGCTCTGAAGTGCATTAACTGGAGTCGAAAAGACAATTTTTTTTTTTGTTCACTGGACTTCATAAGTTCAACTTGAGTTTCACAGTATTTGGAGTGTGCTTCTTCTCCAACAGCAACACAGTGGCGGTGACTTTTTAAAAAGTTAGAAGTGTAAGACACGTCATCACAACTTTGAAGACTTCCAGCCACCCAAAATAACTTAAATCTATATACATATAACAGCCCCAGTTTCTCAGTGTATGAACCCCAACTTCAAAATGGACCTCTTCTGCTCATCTCAGTATAAGTCTTACTTATCTTATACTAGGTCTTTACTTAATCCAATCCCTTTAAGCCAAGTTTCTTCTAATTATTTGGTCTTTGCACACAGATGTTGTGCCTGAGCTGACCATATTTGTTCTATTTTTTGACAAAAGGGAACATATGCTTTTGTGATTGTTTCAAAGATGCCATAAAACATCACATTTATTTGCTTTGAAGATCATTTCTTTTGTCTTTCCTCTTTTAAAATGGCAGTAACATGTTTTGATGTGCAGCACACACAGCTGTAGGTAATGGTGGTAAAAATGCTAACATTTGAATCTGTGTATTTTCTCCACAACGTCATAATCTGTCACATTTGCTGCACATAAAGATCTATTTTCTCTTCAAAAAGGACACAATACCAGTTCACCGTGCCACTGGTGAATAAAACCCCCAAAAACCTTGCTATTTACTTTGAAAACCAACCTGAGCAAGGAGGAAGGTAAAACAGAGAGATAATAGCACCACCTACAGAACCTCAAACAGAACATTCAAAGAAAGTGCCACAAAGTTTGGATAACTAACAGGTGATTTCTTCATAGTGCAGGGCAGAAAGAGCCAAGGAGCATGAATTTTACCACAAAAGATGGAGACAGAGCAAGGAGAATTCAGACCTCAGCTGACGTCATGCATGATTTTGTACAGCCCAAGATATACTACATGTCTAAGTCATGCCAGATGAAAGGATATTTCTTACTTAAGATACACTTTAGATTATTCAGTTTGAATAACATCAGTTTATTTTCACAAAGCCCTGCCATAAACACAAACATAAAAACTACCTTTCTTTATTCATTTGAGCATTTATGATTTCACTTTGCTTTGTACGCCCTGCGTGAGACTGAAAATGTCTTTAAAAATACTAAAATGAACAAATCTAGAGTTACAATCATCATAAAAAGCTACCAGACAAAAAAAAAAAGTGATCAGAGGATGGAAATAACCCTCCAGAATGAGATTCAGATTCATTTCATTCTTCACTATGAATCATGACTATTCATCTGAGCAGAACAGTGGGGCTTTATATCCAGTCTGTACATTATCATACCACACCACCACTGAATTCAGGACTGCATTTACAGTAGCGTGCTGCAAAACAGTGCTGAAAGGTTGTTTCACTCAAAAATGATGGATTATAAATACAAATTAAATCTGATGAATTCCTTTGTCTTTTTATTAGAACTGGTTTTCAAGAAGATCCAAATATGGGTGCTGAATAATTCACAATTACTTAAACATTTTTATGGGGAGAACAAGAGAAAAGAGAGGTTTATAAAGGAACAATTTTTACCGTTTATATCTGGGTGCATATACCTAACTGGTATACCTAAGCAGGTTCAACTGCTCATTAAGATGAATATCTAATCGGCCAACCACATGGCAGCAATTTAATGCATTTAGGCATGTAAACATGGTCAAGATGACCTGCTCAAGTTCAAACTGAGCATCAGAATGAGGAAGAAAGGTGATTTTGAGTGTGGTATGGTTGTTGGTGCATGACAGGCTGGTCTGAGTATTTCAGAAACTGCTGATCTGCTGGGATTTTCCCACACAACCATCTCTAGGGTTTATAGAGGATGGTCTGAAAAGAGAAAATATCCAGTGAGCAGCAGTTCTCTGGGAGAAAATCCTTTGTTGATGTCAGAGGTCAGAGGAAAATGGCCAAACTACTTCAATTTGATAACTCAAATAAACTCAGTACAACCAAGGTATACAGAGGAGCATCTTTGAATGTGCAGCACACTGAACCTTTAAGAAGATGGGCTACAGCAGCAGAAGACCACACCAGGTAAAACTGAGGCTACAATTCACACAGGTCTGCCAGAAGATTGGAAAAACATTGCCTGGTCTGTTGAGTCTCAATTTCTGCTGAGACATTTGGACTATAGGATCAGAATTTGGTGTAAACAACATGAAAGCATGGATCCAACCTGCAGTGTATCAACAGTTCAGGATGCTGGTGGTGGTGTAATGGTGTGGGAGATATGTTCTTTGAGTATTTTAGTACCAACTGAGCATACTTTAAACCCCACAGCCTACCTGCATATTGTTGCTGTCCATCCATTTATGACCAGTGTACCCATCTTCTGATGGCTGCTTCCAGCAGGATAACGCACCATGTTACAAAACTCAAATCCTCTCAAACTGGTTTCTTGAACATGACAGTGAGTTCATTGTCCTCAAATGGCCTCCCCAGTCAGCAGATCTCAATCCAGTAGAGCACCTTTGGGATGCGGTGGAAAGGGAGATTCTCATCATGGATGTGCAGCCAACAAATCTGCAGTAACTGTGTGATATCATCATGTCAATATGGACCAAAATCTCTGAGGAATGTTTCCAGCACCTTGTTGAATCTGTGCTACACTTCCGAATTAAGAGTTCTGAAGGCAAAAGAGGGTCCAACCCTGCACTCACAAGGTGTTCCTAATAAAGTTGAGTGTATGTTGTATTTCATAATTGACATTCTTTCTCTTTATTAAATATTTTTGACAAACCAATTGAGGAACCTTGATCATTACCCCTGAGAAGACATCAAAGAAGACAGTTCACCTCCACTTTCTCCAGGTTTTTTTCTCCTAACCAGGCCTTCTGGCCACATCATCGCTATTCAAATCCAAAGTAACCCACCGCCCTCAGAGAGACGCCCTGGGGTGGGTTTACACAAGCTAACCATTGCGTGGGTTGTGGACTATGGGTCATGCGTATTTGCATACCCACATTTTACAAGACTGTTTTGCATGTGTTTGTGCCATCCACACCTGCAGTCACGATCAATGTATGTCCCTTCCACAGAAAGGTGGGTGCCTGTGTGCAGACGGACCACGTTTGATCTCTCTAGCTGAGCTCCCTCAGAGGGCAAAGGTTACTGTAGCCATGTTATCTCCTAAGGTGCAATAACCAATAAATATATTTAAACTGCATTTTTCCAGTTCTGCCCTGACTTTGTTGGATAAATATACTTTATACTTATAACATTTCTTGAAGGGACACTCACTCACTTGAAGGGAACCAATAAAAATGGTTCTGACAGCTTATGTGTCAAAGCTCTCTCTCTAAAATGGAGAGTATATGTGCATCCACTGGTGAGTATCCATTGCCTCCTCAGTCTTGGCTGCTATTGATTTTCTTTGTCTGTGACAGCCCAGGACCTGGTGAGCAGAGAGGAGACATTTTCTAGGAAAGGAGCTGCTCCAGCGCGCCATCTTCTCTACCTGCTGCTCAATATTTAATGCACTGCATTCAAGCTGCCCAAGGAAGGAATTCCAGTAAAAAAGCTCAGTTTCTTTTAAACCATGGTGGTTACGTTGAGGTTTGTTTCATAAAACAAACAGTCACATTGCTGAGGCTGTGGCAAAGTGTATTAGAGAATGCATATAATTACTCTATATCTGCTTTAACATTAAGTCACAGCAGCATCTCTCACTCTTTTCAGCTTTAAGGAGTTCAACATACGCAAGCGAAAACTCAGAAAATAATAAACATAAAACAATATGTGATTTTTGCACAAAAACCCAAGTTCAGGAAATAATTTTGTCTTAAAAACAGATTTCTTCAGTGACACATACTGTTAAAAATACACTGAAACATCTTAACCTTTGAGAACTTCCATATGTGTGAGTTAAAAATAGTTTGTTTGTTTTTTTTTCCTGCTGCTACGCAAGACAAAGACTGAACTAGGGTCATGAATAAATAATTTTGTTAAATCGTGGTGAAAAAATGTCCTGAAATGAGTGCAGTTCAGGCTACTCAAGAGAAAGAGGAGCTACCTGCAGATTCTATAGTGTAGGACTAAAGGCTGATAACTTCAAACCCTCTGTCAGGCTGCTCTAATATTGATCATGTTACATTAAAAATGATTCAGCTCTTTACATTGTAGACATGCTGGTGATCATTGTTCATACTTGAATTAGGTGTGCTGAAAAACACTGATGTACCATTGGACAGAGGATGAAGGTTTGGCCTTATGATACAGGTTATCTGGGTAAACTGACTCTGTGGTGTGAGACTTTAAAACCCCCACAACATCTTTTTGGCATTTTTGATCTTCTTTCTTCTTCTTTCAGCTGCTCCCTGTAGAGATCGACACAGCGGATCATCTGCCTCTATTTCACCCTATCCCTAACATCCTCTTCTGTCACACCAAACCTCTGCATGTCCCTCACTCCATCCATGAATTTTCTCTGTCGTCTTCCTCTTTTGCCCATTATATCCGCTATCGCTCCTCTGCACATGTCCAAACCATCTCAGTCTTGCCTCTCTAACTTTGTCTCCAAACTGCTCAAACTGAGCTGTCCCTCTGATGTACTCATTTCTCATCTTGTCCATCCTGGTCACTCAAAATGAAACTCTTAGCATCTTCAACTCTGCCACCTCCAGCTCGGCCTCCTGTCCACTTTTTCTTTATTCGAGGATTTTTTTTTATAAGTCTGTTGATATTCTGTGTTTTAATTGTCAACAACATTGCCTTGTTATCATTTATCTTTCAGTTCCATAGACCTTTGTTGTTGCTTTGAAAACATGCAGTGGAGCAACTCAGGGACATATTGCTTCATTAAAAATACATTGAGCACTGCATTTATTTATTTTGAGTAGCACAAACTACAATAGTAGGCTGTGGGGTCGAAAAGATACTCAGTTGGTACTGAGGTGCCCAAAGTGTGCCAAGAACTTATCCCCCACACCCTTACACCACAAGCCTGAACCGGTGATACAAGGCAGGATGGATCCATGCTTTCATGTTTCTTATGCCAAAGTCTGACCCCATCGTCTGAATTTTGCAGCAGAAATCGAGACTCATCAGAACAGGCAACATTTTCCCAATCATCTATGGTCTAATTTAGATGAGTCTGTGTGAATTGTAGCCTCTGTGTCCTGTTCTTAGCTGACAGGAGTGGCGCCTGGTGTGGTCTTCTGCTACTGTAGCCCATCTGCTTCAAGTTTCAATGTGTTGTACATTCAGAGATCCTTTCTACATTACTTTGGTTGCAACAAGTGGTTATTTGAGTTACCTTCCTACCAGCTTGAAGCAGTCTGGCCATTCTCCTCTGACATCAAAAAGGCATTTTCACCCAGAGAACTGCTGCTCACTGGGTATTTTCTCTTTTTCAGACCTTTCTCTGTAAACCCTAGAGATGCTTGTGTGGGAAAATGCCAGCAGATCAGGAGTATCTGAAATACGCAGACCAGCCCATCTGGCACCAACAACCACATTAAAAGTCACTTAAATCACCTTTGTTCCCCATTCTGGTGCTCATTTTGAACTTCAGCAGGTCGTCCTGACCACATCTATGTGCCTAAATGCATTAAGTTGCTGCCATGTGATTGGCTGATCAGATATTTGCGTTAAGGAGCAATTGAACTGGTGTACCTATTAAAGTGGCCAGTGAGTGTATTTTTGTTTGCTAAAATGCTACAGTGTTAGAAAGAATAATTAAGTCATTTTTTTAAAGTAGAAGTGACTATGTTTAACCTGTTTTTTTTTTCTATTAGTTTCTCAAATAGCCTGAAATAGCAAAAGTATTTGTTTACTGACTTCTTCCTCACTCTGCTTTTGCAGCCTATGACAGGGGTTATTGAGCATGCATTTCCTTGTGGTGTAAGGTCCATAAAAGTCCATGTAATAAATGCAAACAAGCTGTGCAGTGCAATATAGCACAAATATAATGATATCGATGCTGCCAAAAGCTTTTGCTTCCTTGTAGTCTGAACATGTCCTACTTCTTTCAAAATACCTAGATACAGTCACAGGAAAGCTGTATAAAGAACCAAGGAAAATTTATACCATACCAACATGCACTTAAATTGCAGTCACATGATCTACATGTCCCTATTCAACAGGATGCCACAGCACCAGGTACTGAAATCAGGGCGCGCACTACACTGACCCACAAACACTGAAAATTTTAGGCTTTGGTTTTCCAATCTAGTCTATCCATTTTAGTGAGCAAGTGGAAAAAAAAAAACAAAACGCAGCAACTTTGTCCTGCTTATTCACTTCATCTCAGCATACAAAACACCTTTCAAACCATTACAAACGCTGATCCCTGAGAACTTTAAGTTCTGTCATGCCTGAAAAAATAAGGAATACATGCATCTGCAAAAAGAAAAAGAGGGGGGAAAGGCTGAGGTAGGCGGTGTTATCCAGCTATGATGGGAATGCTCTTGTCCAAAAGCAAACCTTTTCTAAGGCAAACAAGTAAGCTCTTTTCTGTATCTCCATGACTCATGTGTAAGCTGAGTGGTGTGGTTGTGAGTGGTACTATTTTGTCCAAGCAGAAGTGCAAAACAGAGGTGGCCATGGAAACTGTCTGCATCCAATGGGAGATCAGGATATGGGTGTGGCTGTCTGACTGAGAAGTTTGTCTACTCCACTCACTTTCTTCACCTTGGTCAATTAATAACTTTATTCACACTCATTCTTCTGCAGGAAGAGTGAGAGAGCAAGGTTTAAGTGGAAGTTTCTAGAAAAAGATAAGACTGTCATGTGCTACAGGGCCTGAAAAAGACTCAGATTGAGGAATCTGTGTATATGGCACATAAAAAATGCCCACAAGGTAAAGAAAGGCCATTTTAATTACAGTTATTTAGTCTTTTTTCACATTAGTCTGAGTCTAAAGGATTCACCCCTAGTTAGTGTTTTAAATTTATGTCCAAATTCTGCAAAGGTTGCTTTTCCAAGCGCCTGGTGCACTTAACTTGAATCCCGCTGGGAAGGTTTTGAGCACGCCAGCTTCTTAACATGTGTCATTTCCCTGAGAGTCACGTTGATCTGGGCGGCGAACGTCACTCTCTCATTTCACTCCTCGCCACTGAACAGGTTGGCTGACCTCTATTTGTTTTTGTCCACCTGCCCAATAGAAGTGGCCACCCAAGGTGCTCCAGCACATACATTTAAACTACTGTGCATGGAACTGGAAGAGACAAGTGAGAAGAAATCTCAGGGAAGGGTTCCCTAAATGAACACCACACACAGTATATTACCAGAATAAGAGGAGCAGAGCAGTCTTCAGATTTAAGCACACTGATCACAAGAGTGACCCGGTTAATAATGGTTTCCATGGAGCAAACAAATAAACAGATAAATAAAGAACACCACAGCCTCGTAGTCACAGATCTGACCCACTGCTGACATCATCTGTAGGTGTGTGACTGGCTGAGGTGCCCTTAAGCAAACTGCTGCACCTGTAGAAGTTCAGCATTCTCATCACCTGTATTTGTGGTCATCACATACTAGGGTTATGATAGCCAGGTGCTCTCTTACAGAGAGTGTTTCCAATCTGAACTCCTAAAAAAACAAAGCTATGTTTATTCCTCTTGTTCCAGCTGCACACTGTGATGCTGACTGCATCCCCATGAACGTGCTTGTTTTATGTTATTTATTGCTTTATGTTTTTGCCCTTCATTTTCAGTGGGTGTGGTTATTGTATGTGATGCCGTGAGGCTTCTCCTTTATTTTCTTTGACGTAAACTGGCAAAGTAATGCCAAATACAGTGAGATTGCAACAAAGAAATTGTCTTGAATAAGGTTAAAGCATAGTTTACGCCCCACAGGAAGCCCTGCCTCCATAAAAATCCTACAGTTATTCACACAACTGTCATACTGACATAGTGCTAAAGATGGCTGTCTCACAGAGTCTTTCACATTCATAGTGTTCTCTAGGGATTATTAGATATAGGTTTAGCCTCTGCCCTACCTATACTGTGAGCTTATATGGTACAACAGGTTCTCTCCCATCATCCCAAGAGCTTAAACCATGAAATAACATCCAGTTACCTCTCTGTGTTTTCACCTGTGATAATCTGTGACCTTTTGAAGGTGCTTCTTCTGATAGGTGTCTTTCTGTACATGATACAGAAACTCAAATGAACATTGTGGTAACAGTGTCCATGAAGAATTTTCTCAGCTGATGAAACTGGACTGTATAGCTATCACAGGAATTGTAAATTTAATGTGATATTAATATAAAACACCTGGAATTTAGTGTTTAAATAAAGAGGTGGAAGCCAGCGTGACTTAAACTATCAATATAAAGTGAAAACTGAAACTGTGTGTAAAAAAGATGCAATTTTATACACTTTATAATGGGATAACTTACACCAACTTGCTTTAGAACAGGCCATCTAAGCTTTATATGAGGCTAAAATCATTAAAATTCTACTTTGCAAATGTAAACTTGCATTTTAACAAGTTGAATCCCTTCAAAATCCGGAAAACTGGCTAAATCTTTGATGCACTTGAGAAAAATACCGTCTTCCTTATTGCTGTCATGATGAACCATGATATTCTTCCGCCGCTTACTATGTTATACAATGGGCAGAGAGGCGAAGAACGACTCAGGCGGAGTGATTTAGTCAGGACTACACCCAACCGCCTGTCCGGTTGCAGCGGCTCCTCTTCGTTGCCTAGACCAGAAGAAAGCCGGGACGTTACGGAGCCGGGGGGGTTTTGCTTGCTGGAGGCCCGTTACACCATCGATAAATACAGCTTTCCTCACAGTTTCTTCGTCGTTCAAGAGGCGATCGTGACCTAACTTGACTCAGCTTACTTTTTTTCACCTTAGAACTAATTTCACAAACATGTCCTGGCAAAGCTACGTGGACAACCTGATGGCCGATGGCAGCTGCCAGGACGCGGCCATTGTTGGGTATACGGACGCCAAATACGTCTGGTCATCTTTTCTCGGCGGTATCTTTGCCAACATAACGGTAATTATGCGCTGTGTGTCCGTATCTGTAGCTGTGTAGGAAGATGATGCACATTTTTGCATGTCTCTTGTGCGTTTGTCTGCATGCCAGGCCTTGATGAATGAGGGATAAGCGAGCAGTGTGGGTACACATGGTATCCGGTGGTCTCACACATAGGCTCCGCTAGCACGTATGCGCCGTTGCTTTTCAACCTGTCGCCTTCATTTGCCAGCCCTCTTTCCTTTTTCCTGTACGTCTATCATCTTCACGTTTAGACTATTCTTTTTTTTGTTCCTTTTTTTTCCTTTTAGAAATAACTTTGCAGCACCTGAGATGACCCAGGCTAGTGACCAGCGGTGCCGCGAACTCAAGCTAAAGAGGCTAACGTAGCAGCTAGCAGTAACTAGCCGCGTCGGTAAAGCTATAAAAATGATAAATTACTATCACGTACAACTACTGCGTCCAGAGTTAGTCGTTTGAATTAAAAAAACTGCTTAGCACCACAGCCTACCGCAAGTATTTCCACGCAGACTAACTCAGTGTTACCACTGATGAGCGAACTGTACCGTTAGCTCAAATCAGGCCGGTTATCGCACCCCCACCACCGCCACCCTCAGTCATTAGTCGCTAACGCTAACGGCGCAGAGTTGGCGGCGCTCGTACGCGTTCCTTACGTGCTGGCGTGCCGTTGGTCCTCTTCAGTTTCCCTACTCGGCTTCTGTGAATCTCACCACCGCTACCGCCCATCATTTTTCCAAGATGGCGGACACACTCCCAGTTTCTTATTCATTTTTGTTCGTGGAAGCTAACGGAGACGTCTGGGCTAGGGTCGCGTTTTTTTTTGTTTTTTTTTGTTTTTTGTTTTTTGTTTTTCGGGGGGGGGGGTTAATAAAAAAAAAAAAAAGTTGTAAAAAAAAAAAAAAAACAAATCCTTT
>VUQS01017533.1:8851-29355 GCA_015108495.1 Heterochromis multidens | reverse complement strand
TACATTTTAAAATCTTTTATAGAGAGAACAACATGAACAGGAACCTTCATACTAAATATTTCCTCTGCCTTTGTGTAAAACTCTGACCTCTCGATGTTTCTACTGAAAAAACTGAATCTGTGACATCCTATCTCTACTAAATGAAGACCAAAAACATTGTGTATTGACTTTCCATGTAATGAATGAAAACAAGCAGTGTATGCAAATATATGTACACATTTTATTTAGGGCAGAGAGACAGCCTCAGGTAAGCAGCATCTCTACAAACAACAGTGAACTCGTTCTTGCACACACACAGTACATCTATCTGCAGGAAACACTCAGAGGCAAGTAAAAGTCAAAGTGAAGCGACTGTAGAGGTAAAGGAAGGTAGTGGCAAGGCAATGAAAAAACCATGAGGGGTTCAAACTACTATACAGAATCAAGAGACAGTTCTTGTCATTAAAAACAATCTTCAAATTGCTCTAAAAGGGCTTAAAAAACAAAGCTGGGTATTATTTATTACTGCTGTAGTTTAAAATATCTTTAATGGTCTTAATCCTTCCTCCCGTCTTTTATGTGAAGGTGTGAAAGTCATTTAGCGCTCCTGAAATTTACCACAAATGTGTAATCCACTGAAGTGAACACTTTTGCTCAACACCACTGACTGACTGAGAAACCTTTATTATAATAATTATACACGTATTTGTATACATGTATAACGTCCTTATGTAACTTAAGTGATGTGGATTTAATGTTCACTGAGATGGTCTACACATCTGAAGCAAGTTTAGAGAGGCTGGTTTTTACTCCATTTAGCAATAAGTGGAAACCAATCACAGCGTGGGAAGATGGGGAAAAATATGTTAAGCAATACAAAACAGCAGAATGCATTTCAAAACGTTTAGCTCAGTAATTGTAAAGCAGAAAAATCACTGGTAATGTCTGAACTAGAGGTGTCTTTGGTTTTTCAGATATTCCAGTTTCATGTCTTTCCTCATATCGTGCTTGTCTCCGATAACTGACACCAAAACACCTACTACATGTACCGACTCCTTACGCCGCACTGAGATAAGAACAGGTGACAGGTGTCTAAAGACAGGGTTTTAGTTTTGCTACCTTTTAATGCTGTAAAGTGAAATGCACTGCATCCATAAAGCAGTCAAATATTATATCTTATTATAGTGTCAGCATGGTGTAAGGCAGTGCTTGATTTTTGAAGCATTCACATACCTGTAAAAAAATCGGAGTCTGAAAGCTGCGACACCAGATAAGCCAAAAATACGCAGCTCTTGAAAGAACCAACTGACAAGTACATGGTCATAAAGTGATAAAGAAACATAAAGCAGACCAAAGTTTCTTTAAAAGCACAGTTCAAATTGTAACCAGTGGGATGAGTTGCTGAATGTGAACAAGTATTTTCTTAGCTGTTTATCTAGTTCAGGATTGCGGGGGAACTGGCGCCTACCCCAGCTGTCATTAGGTGAGAGGTGCCAGTATCTCACAGGGCTAACACAGAGAGAGAACCATTTATCTGATATTCACACCTACAGCCAATTTAGAATCACCAATTAACCTAACATGCATGTTTTTGGACTGTGGGAAGAAGACGGGAATACCCGAAGAGAACCCATGTAGTGAAAAGATGAGGATGCAAACTCCAGAGAGACAGAAAGACCCCAGCTGGCTCTCAAACCCAGAACCTTCATGCTGTGATGTAACACGACTAACCACACCACCAACACCGTGCCACACTGAACGTGAACATGCAACTTTTAATAAAGGTTTTTGATTACAGCAGCAGCAAATACAGTGAATCCCCTTTTGTTCTCTCCGAGCTACAACCTCACCGTTAATGCTTTTTGTAAGTCATCATTTACTTACTGCACAAAACTGGAAGTTAACTGTTGTAATTAGAGATACACAGCAGTAAGTGGACTCACCATTACCATGTATGCCATGTGCTGAGTTAAAACACAGTGGAAAATAGTAAATCTGGGTATATTCTTTACTTTCACTCACTCAACTTCAACCATAACCCACAGAAACGAAAAAGATCCACAAACTAATGTAAAAACTGAATATTAAGGCAGCATGGAGACAGCCAATCAAACAGCACTGCTGCGCTTTAAAGACCTACTGCTGGCCTGAGCTGGGTTTGTAGGCAACATAACGCAGCTAGGTGTGTTTATGGTATCATGTAAGATGAATATCAATCCCAAACATTTGGATTGGGTATCCATCTTGCTGAAGAAGGGCTCCTTCAATGATGAAAAAAGATTGTAAGAGGAGCAGTAAGTAGGCTCAGTACAGTGTGTAGAAAAATGTGTTAAATTCTGCAGCGATACAGATAGTAAGTACGAGGTTCTTCAATGTAAAAAAAAAAACCAAAACCCTAACCGTTACTAGCAGGGCAGTCTGAGACATTTGAGCCCTTAAAAGGAAATAACAGCAGAGCTTTTTCCTGTACAAACTAAATAACTTAACCCAAAAAGGAACAAAAATATCAGCGGTCATCACATGACATTTTATAACTGCATATATGTATGTATATATTTATATATAGTATGTGAATATGTACAGAGCAGAAAATATAAATAGCAACTCTGTGCACGGAAGGCAAAAGCAACTCTTCTTCATTCACTAAAAATTCTCAAAATCACACTATGAAATAACCTCATACTGGTGTAATGACAAGAGGTAAACAAGACAATGGGCCAGTAGATGGAAAATTTAAGGATGCATGTATTGTGTCTGTGCCCCAGAATCAGTGTTAGGACTTCACATCTCTCTCCTAAAGTGAAATATCCACCAACATCCTAGATTTAGCACAACCAAGAGATGTTATTAATTAAGGTAAACAAATTTGACAGAAATGTAAATATAATTTGAGGGTAAATATTTACAAAAAAAAAAAAAAAAAAAAAAAAAAAAATTCTGGGGGCAGCACTGACTTGAGTTAGTACATTGAAGAAAGTCCATTATAAAGTAATGTGTTACCAAAAACAGCATGAATGAAAAAGCTTCCCATTGGTCCAAGTAAAATGCTAAAAACAGGAGGAAAAAAAAAAAAAAAACAGTGATTGAAAATCCCCTCTTCATATTCTTCAAATGCACCAAAAAAGAAACAATCATCATATCTAACATATCCACCCTGATAGAAGGCACAACACAAGTGGCTGTCAGTCTGCAAAGTTCCTCCGGTATCAGTTTTTGATTGCCTCGTTCATCCAGCTAACTGCGTAGTGATGGCATCTCCCACAAAGGACGGACTCCTCAAAGGCTGCGCAACTCTTAATTGACTTTGTAAGATCCTCACATTTGTGCTGCATAAGTTGGCCTGCACCGAGCTTGGGTCTGGTCTGGAGTCAGATCTCGTTTGCTCGCTTCAGTTGTCAAGAATTTGCATTTACATGTCAGGAAGCCAGCTTTAAAGTTTACTTAACAATGACAAGGATCCAACAATTTTTTCTTCTCAGAGGATAATGCACTTGGTAAAGTATTCCAGCTGCTGCTCAGAATCTGCATGTGTAGTATTGTGTCGTCCAAGCTTGGTATAATATTAACACGATCAGAGAGGGCATCACTGCAGCTGGACTCTGTACGCGCAGATGAGGAGCTTGACCTGAGGACAGAAGATCAGACAGAAACACTGCAGAGATGGTTCAACGTTTGGATCTCTTAAAGTGAACCAAAATAAAAATCAGCTTTTATGATTGGTAATTTCAAACTCTTTCCTGTTTTCTGCAGCAGAGTGTTTTTGAGTAGAACAAACACAAAAATTGGACAGCTACAGAGTAAAGCTGATGATATTCCATATTTGAGTTATTAACATGAAAACCAGAGGTGAAGATATCCTATTGAAACATACTGTGTGTATCTAAAGCCTGATATTTTATGCTGCCACATTTTTTTGTCTCAAAAACTGTTAAAACACATCAAATGGAACTACACTGTTACATTGGTTGACACGTTTCTTCACTGGCAGTGAGGGCAAATGTGTAAGAAAACAGTCTGTAATGAAAGCATGCAACCTCAGGTTGTGAATGTTTTTGCTAATGAAACTCTTGCATTTTTATGATCTTTCATGACTTTGTTGAGTGTGGTTAGTAACTCCTTCCTGTGATGGTAGTGAAGGTTCTGTCAGCTTTTCTATACTCTCTCCTATGGGGAGTAATATTATCATCAGTCCAAGGGGAAGGATTGGCAGTTAGGGTTAATCAGGATTTCAGAGGGGGCCATGTTATCAAGAGCTTATGAGTAGATACAATTGAACCAATTAACTGAGTCCTTGATATTTGAAAATGTAGGTGTTGATATGGGTATATTAGAGAAGAGATCTGAAAACCTAGCCGCTGAGGGTAGGGTCTTTACCTTACAATATAAAGTGCCTTGAGGCAACTGTTGTTGTGATTTGGCGCTATATAAATAAAACTGAATTGAATTGAATTGAACTGAGTGCACATTAGAAATGGGAGTCTGTGTAGTTTGCTTCTAGGAAGAAAACCCTGCCTGTAAAACTGTCAAAAATGATGCAATTGTTGTCTGACACTAAGGCAGACATATGCAGGGGATAAGCTAGGAGTAAAAACAAGATCCAGCTTGGACCTGTGGTTATGTGTGGAACCAATACCATGTTATATTAGACTAAAAGATTTTGCAATTTTAAGCAATTCTGTGGCATCATCAAAGTGTAAGTTCCTACCAAAATGATCTTGTCAACAACAGATGAAGACAAACTGAAGAAATCATTCTGTACTGGAAATGATGAAATTTAAGAAGCCAGCAGATAATAATACAGCACACTGGATTTTCACAATCAGCTTTGAAGGACAGTTAAAAGAACAACATGAAATGAGCTCGGAGCAAATGGAACACAACTACAAATGCAACCTACAGCCTCCAGTTGATTTATGAAATTACTTATAATGAAACTATATATCTGTGACCCACTTTAAAGATTTATATATCTTCTGGGGACAAATGAGCTTTGGATTGAATGCCACTGAGAGTAGCCTACGGAAAGACCCAGACATCATCCTTTAACATGAAGTGTCTTCAATCATCACTAAAAAAGATAAACCCCACTCAGCTGCATACAGTTTCTTTTTAAATTGGTAAACTAATTTGTGTAATATACATCAAAAACAACACATTTCATTACACACTGGAAGAACTGACATTTCCTCACTTGTTTTTTGTCTCTGTTTATCAATGAAAATTTGCTGTGAAACTGGAAACAATGTTTGAGTCAGAGCGTGAGAGCAAATGTTACATGATTCTGGATGCTTGTCAACATGAACTCTGACAGAAACATGGAAGCTTTGTTATTTGTGGTAGCTGACTAAACTTAGACTGATGCTGCAGCCAAAAACCAAAGAATGCTTTGAACCCTTCCAGGCTTGAAAGGTTTCTGTAAAAACTTTGTAGATTATTTCTTTGGGTTGTCTTCAAGATTGTGAACATGTCTTGTTCTGCTACAGGTAAACATTTACCAGTAATGACTTTTTTCTTATTATTCTTTTATTTCAAAAACATTTCGTCAAACATCATGAAGGACTGATGAGCAGCAGAGACCTTTGTATGCCTATTTAAGATGTTGCAAGTGTTTGTGTGTTACTGTATGTGTGTCACCTTGGCTGCTGGTGCCTCTGCAAGACGAATGAAGAGTTTGTTGATGCCTGGAATCGGGCTGAAGGAGTAGATGAAGTGACTATCCTGAAAAGTTGAGGACAAAAAGTGGAAAAGAATCAGCGAAAATTAGCACACTGCCCTAAATCTACAAGATTTAATAAGCTAAAGTACATTAAATCCAAACAGTGATATTAAACATGGCTGCATGGTTTCCTGTGAACTGCTTGTACATTTGCTCAAAGCAGGAATAGTGAAAGCTACTGTAAAGAGAGACAATTAGACAGGTACTGCAGAAAAACAGCTGCTGTGAATTATATCAAAAGAGGGTTTAATATAATGAAAATCAAATGGATTAAAATAGTTTTTATGTTTTATTTTTGGTGATTTGTTTAATATTTTATCAATTTTTTCATAAACCACTTGGCAGATTTTGTTTTTAACTAAGTGTTGTATAATCGTAATGTCAACCAACCAGGAAAATGGGCAGCTGGAACTTGTCGTTGAGCACCACAGCATGAACGCTGCAAGGCCCACATAGCCTGGCTGTGATCTCATTCAGGAAGTTGGCGTGGAAGATGAAGAGGAGAATACCCGAACCTGGAAATAGTAGAGACAATAAAACAATACAGAAAGGTTCACTTGGAATGAAAGATATTAGTGGCAAAACGTTCTACTGAAGTTGCCGTCTGTCTGAAGCTGTTTTCGCACATGAACTCTGGAAAATGTCAGGGGCATTGTTCAAACCTCTCTCATATGAAGGCTGCTGCCTGGGCAAGTGATGTGTAGGAGGTAGGATGTTTTATGGCCACAACCTTACTGTGAATTCTGGACTATAACCAGTATTCCTCTCACAAGAACGCAATCGGAAAGCAGACTTTGTACTAGCGGAACAACAGGTTAAAGGTTTAAGGTGAGACAGTGCAGATAAAAACACTTTGGGGATTTTGGGCTAATTTGCTTCCATAACAAGTCTTCCTCCAGACTAATGGAAAGAAAATGTACATTTACATTTTTATTTCATAACACCTTATGTCTACTGGACTTTGCATTGTATGGTTTATGCATTATAAAATAACTTTTGCCTTAATGTAAGTAATGAAATGTGGAAGTTTCATTGTGATATCTGTTTCTTTCTTTTTTCCACAAATTTCCTTTTTTAAACGTGATTTTTGTAAATTTTTCAATGAACAACAATTCACACAATAACAGACAGGGCCATCAGTTACACTTTGAAATGCATACACTATCAGTGATAGAAAAAAAAAAGAAATTGATCACATCACTATACAAAAGATCCACAGTTCATTTGTGTCCACTATTTATTTATTTTTTTAAATATTTGGAAGGTTCTCATAAGTCACATCTATTGATAGCCCGCACCAGAAAGTGGAGGAACTGATATAGAAAGAGCCAGTAGTTATAACAAACAAACAGGCAAAACTGATTTTTTCAAATATTTCTTCTCACAAACCAGTATGAAATCAATTTTTCCCCAGATGCTTAAAGGGCAGCAGTCCAGGCCGATAATTTATCTAAATAATTCTTTTGAAACATTTTATCTCCCACTAAGGACTATAAAGGTATATTTATTTGACTTTATGTTCTAGACTCTTCCATTTCATGTCACAGTTAGGGTCACACCAGTAAGTCAAAATATGCAGCTGTGCTGCTCTGTAGTAATCCTCCACGCGAGTCACAACCATCCCCCTTTTATCCTTCGGTAATGTCTGAAATCTAATCCTTGTATTTTGCTTCCCCCAACGAATTGCTGAAATCATCCTATTTTATTCACTGAATTGCTTGTAAGGAATTTCAACTGATAATGATTGAAAAAGACATACAAGTCTGGGTAATAGATTCATCTTTAAAACACCTATTTGGTCACGTATGTTCATTGGTAGCAATGACCATCTAAAAGTCCCTTTTAATCTAAGCTGTTGGATTCCTAGGTATTTAATAGTGTTGCCTTTCCATCTGCAGTTCCCTCATCTTTGAATATTTTCATGTGTTTCGTAGTTAAAAGGTGAGGGTATATGTTTATTTACTTCGTGATTTGCCTTTTCAAATAAATATGTATAAAATGTCACAGTCCAAGGCAGCTTCCTGAAAATGAGTTTTTTCTTTTACTCCCGAGTCAGAACCCCACTAGCAATTACATATGCCAAACTTTCCAGTTTTATTCTTGTATATATCCTGAGGGTTTTTACTTACAGCCCTGTTCTTGCATCATATCAGGACCTGATTTACTCAAAATTTTATTCCTGAAAACATGGCAAAATTTTTTTGGCTGTTGACACTAATATACCAACAAAATTAAACATGAATTTTGAGTCAACATTTAGATTTCTGCTCTTGTACAGACTACAAATCAGCACAAAATTTTATATAAATTGCATCATTTGCATATTAAAACACATTTAATTTTAATCAAAGAAGAATTTAATGTAAGTAATCAACTGGAGCAATTTCATTGTGATATCTCTGTAAAATATTCACCATTTTCAGTAGTGTCTGTGTCTAATGTCTATAGAATCTTTCTCCTTTTATCCGGTCTGTAATATCTAGAAAAGTTCAGTGCTGCAGTGCATGTGTGAAAACAGCTTGTCAATAGCACAAAAATATTAGGGAATATAATCAGGCATTAGAAATTTTAAAATGTGTGTTTTACCCTCTGGTTGTGGCTGTGACTTGAAGGTAAAATCCATAGAGAAGTCTGGACCCTCACAAAGCCTGTGGCAGGCCAGAGGGAAGACGGGCTCCAGCAGCACCAGACGAGATTCAAAGTATGCTCGGATGGTGTCCTCCGCCACACTGGACAGCCTGCAACATAACGAGGGAGTTGGTTTTAAAGTGCTGTGTAACCAAATTTATCTGGTTTATACTGATCAGTATTAGTAATGCAGTGCAGTGCACAATTTACTGACATCACCTCTGGTAACATCAACCAAATATAACTTTTGTCTCTTCTTCAACACACATTCTTTCTTTCAAATATTACTGTAGACTCCACCCAATCCAACCACATCATAAAACTGTTAAAACTACAATGTGGTTAACACTCACATGCTGATGTGGTCCTTGATGAGGTCACACACTATCAGGTTGTTGCTGTGCTTGGCGAAGTACATAGCTGTGTTCTGGTGTTTGGACAGGATGTTGCAGTCAGCTCCATACTCCAGCAGGAGCCGCACAACATCAGCATTCCCTCTTTTGCATGCCTGAAGTGAAGGATAACCAACACTCAATAACAAGAACTGTACAAATTCTAGCACTGTAAATCATTCTGGATGTCTTAAAGTACATTAAATCTTTTTATCCTCCAAACAATAAAATATTCTCAGAAGATGTGGTGATGCAGAAAAAAAACATTAAGTTTGCCATTTTGGTGTAGGCATTAAAGGGACTGCATGGTTTCTACTGGGACCCTTTGAGAGAAATTAATTCAGATTATAGCTGTTAAACATTGTGGGAATATGCAACAAAGTCCAATTATCAGGGCCACAGTTTATGAAACTGGTAACAGAGAAGTTGAAACATCTTCCTAATAATTATGGCGTAATGAACTTCTCTAAAGAAACCACATATCTGTACATCATGGGAAACTATAAACATTTATATGTAATTCCTGAAAGAAAATCAGTTGTAAAATAGCACCATTTGCAATCTGCATGCAAGTTGTGATCTTGCAAATTGCTTTTTTTGAAACAGGTACAGACTTGTCTAAAAATTAACATGTTGCGAATCAATTCTAGACAAAAAACAAAGTGAAAGTTAGGGTTTGCATTTGAAATGTAGCTTTACCTTCATCAGTGCAGTCTCTCCACTCAGTGTCTGAGCATTAACATAAGCACCCGCCTCCAGTAGGATTGCAACAGTTGTCAAACAATTCTGGGATGACAGAAATAAAAATAATGCTTTTATAAAATACACAAAAGTGGTAGGTGTCTTTATTTCAGTGTCTTTGACTAGTTTGGCTTTCACTGGGAATCTGTATTCAGATTTTATGCACAGTATAGTTAAAGACACCAGTATTAATTTGCATAAAAGGTAGAGTTACCTTTTCAGCAGCATGCATCAGGGCTGTAGTGCCGTTCTTCTGTCGTTTATTCACTCTCACTCCCTTTTTAATCAGTAACCTGAGGATGTCATCCTGCCCCCCTATTGCTGCCAGCATGGTGAGGGTCATACAACTGCCATCCTGCACACAAACCGATAGACACAAAATTATAAACAAAGGTTGACAACAATAAGCTTTTCACAGACCTGCTGTGGATTCCATAATCCGCCCATTGCATTGTGTTATAGCTAAAGAGGGGAAATGCTCCATTTGCAAACAAAATGAAGTCATTATTAGTAGGTATGGTGATGTCCCCGTTAAATACTTGCCAAAGCTGATTAAAGTACTAACCAGAATAGGCAGTCGATCATCTGTAAGTTCATCATTTTAGTTAGATATTTACCACAGACTGTATAAAACATGGTTTGCTGGTCTGAAAAGCAACGCCAACACTGAAGTACTTTAAACCTGCATTCTTTTTAATGGCCAGCAGGGCTGGTTGCAAAAAGACTCAACTGTATACAAATCTACGGGCCCTAGGCTTCCCTTACTCTATGACCTCTGTAAACACTTAAATGATGACTTTAGGGGCTCAATCAGAAGTACATTTTGGTCCTTATTAGAGTTAGAAAGGAGGATTATCCAGGGTATACACAGTCTTTGGTTTCACAGTCAGATCCACCCCTTCCTTGTCATGTCCAATTTTAAAATACCAAGATGGCAATGGCAAAAATGCTCAGCTCAAGGCTTCCTAACATGACTTCACTAACCAATGCATGATGGTCATGTCTATCTTGCTGTCTTGATAAGTAAATACCATATCACAGTTTACAATTCTACTTAAGGAAGACTTTGTGTTCAGCTCAGGCAGCTTTTGTAGATGACCACATACCGATTCACGATCCATGACAAACCTATATCTACTAACGTTGGATCAGAAGTTCACCTCATGCAGACAGGCAGGCAATGAATTAAAAGAAAATCCTAATGTATGCATCCTAGTAAGATTCTGTGTCACCACATCCTACCACAGTATCTTTAATGCACTATGGCTCTGATTCTGCAAGTGAAACTCTACTGGAGGGATGAACACCATTTTTACAAAAGGTATTCACTTCTTTTCTTTTTTATGATGATGGTGGCGGGGAAGAGCACTGTCTAACATGTTGGTTCAAAGTCTCCATAGTTGTTCAACTGAGCTGTGCTATGGTGACTGCAATGGATGCAGCTGATTCACAAATTTTTCATCCTCATCAAACCATCCAGTGGTCTCTTATACATCTTCATCCTGAAGGAGAACACTCCTATGAGTACAGAAATATTTCATGATAGGATGAAGTTGTAACACTTGGAACAACTAATATGCAGCGACCTTAAAAGTGACAAACCACCGAAAGGTCTCTCATAGCATAACAGAGTCAAATCCTCTCACTGCAGGGGAGCATCAAGGTAAAGGCCAGCGTGCAAGTTTAATGTCAATACATCCTTGCTCAAAACTGAAGCAAATATTGTATTAGTGACATATTTAGTTGAATGTCTTCACAAAAAAATCGGGTTAAAAATAGAAATAAATTTTAAAGTACTTACCATTGCAACATTTAAAAAAACCCCAAAAAACCAAAATAAACTTAAGAAAAGGATAGTGACGACCATATTTATATTTTTGCACAACAGCAATAATATGTAAATATTCAATATTCACTAAAACAAAATGCATTTAGAAAACAATGAATCTGGTATGCCTGGCAACCTTTGTCACCAAAGTAGCCTTATGGCTCTAAGAATACAATGACGACTTGTCATCAGCCCACTGCTTTGGAGGATGAAATACTTTTTATACCATTAACTGTGCCCAGAGGATAAATCCTTTTGAGCTAGGTGATCCTCTGGCTTTGCTCCTGGAACCACCCTCATCTACAACTACCTCTAAAGACAGACATTGAATTATATACAAACATTTATACTCGCTCAGAATTGCCATACAATTTTAAAACAGAAATAAATCGGCCTGTGAGAATGAATTGTGCTAACTTTGTTCTCTGACCGTTTTTGTAACTTTATCATCATTTTTACATTGGTTTATGACAAAATGCATGCACTTTGAGATTTCCTGTAGCCTCAGCTATTTTAACACTGCAATATTTAGTTTGTTAACATGCCAAACTAAGATGGTGAACATATGTAACATCAGCATGTTAGCACTGCTGCTTTAAACATCCCACCCAAATTCTGATCAGAACATCTTTGTGCCTAACTATAGTTTGAGTTAGCATGACTATAGACTGATCTTGTTTATCAAATACATACAACTGCAAAACTTCACCTGCTAGTCTCGCTTAGTAATCAGATATAAGGCAAATCATTTAACATTTTTCATCACAGTTTTCAAATTTTAAGCCAAGAAGCATTTTATTGTACAAGCAGAATTTATAAGTTTCTTATAATACTTGATAGGAAGTATTAACTGAAGGCAACATAATTACAAAATGAAGACTAACACATAATGTGTGCTTATACAACAGCAATAAAAAAAAACAAAAAAAAAAAACAACTTCTACGCAGGGAAAAACATTTGTTTTGCAACATTAAACAACAATGGTAGTGTAGTGAACAATCATTTGTATACCATCCACAGATTCATCTTCCAAATACAGCTGTATATGTAACTACAGGTATACACTGCAACACATATCCTTTTAACAAGTAGGCAACAACACAGGAAAAGCCTGACGGAAATTGCATGGACATGGGATATCTAACCTTGCTTTGCAACCCATCTCATAGTCAGGGTTTTATGTATATCTAACACTTAATGGCTTTGGTATGAAAGGGTGAACACTGGTTACTAGAAACAGGTTCACTACAGCTACTACTGAGGTAAACAGAAAAGCTTTTAAATGTGAATAAAAGCAGCGGTGCTGTCCAGAATTTGTAATGATTATTTCCTCTCCTTCTGAACTCAAAGAAAAAATGGTAATAAATAACTCGATTAAATTTTCTTTGCAAATGTCCTGATGATAGCATCTACAAAGTTGACCGACCTAAATAACAGACCATCTACAACACGTCTCCTGTTGAATATCCAATATGAAAGAAACAATACACTGAACAATTTTTGAACTGAAATGTGACCACTTTGTTTAGTCATAAGTATAGTCTCTAAGCCTGTAACCAGCAATCTGAGGTGAGCAAATGCAGGATGAACTAAACAAGTGTTTGTGTGAAATGTGAAACATACTTATAAATAGTAAAGGTAAGGTAATATCACTTTCCACAGGGATCAGAAACTAACACCCTCATCCTCTGTCTAATGTCTGGTACACAATTATACATATATACCCAGTTGTTCAATGTGTAATTTTATATGTCAATTATTTTTTAAAAACAAGTATATAAAAAACTGATGATTACTAGCAGTTTTTTTTCCAGAACATATTTGCTATGTTGTATGTTGAATGTAATTAATGTTTAAAAACAGGACATAAGGCAATTTTTTTCTTGGCAACTGAATATTAATGTTAGAAACATCTAGAAAATAAAAAACCTAAAATGAAGTAATGTAAATGAATCAAATGCAGTGTATTTTAACTAAACTTAGAGAACATTAAATACAATAAAATACTAAAATGTTCTACACAGTCACTGTATGGTTATACAAAAATACAACACACCTTTTAGGCAGCTTGTTAAAGATAAAAAACAAAACAAAACAAAGGATAATAATAGACAAGTATTAACTGGATCTTCAAAGAAAAAAAGTGTTAATTTATATTTCAGCTATAGGTATACACGCAGCTCCTAATTCTCTAATATCAGCAAGGAAGGTATGTCATTACTGCTGCAGGCTATCTACAATATAGGCTACTGGCTAAAGCAAGAATATAGTACACTTGGGCTCGCATTTGGGTACACGGCAAAGCAAGTAAACTCGCATCTATAATGTTGGAGGGATTCATTGCAAAGATTTGCTGGTAGGTTTTTGATTTCTAATCACCAAAATACATAGAAATGCTACTGAAATCAGTACAGGCAGTAAGACAGATGCATAAAGTACATGTCAAAGACAGGTAAAAGACAGGTAAAAATCCCTCTGCAGAGTCACTGTGACCATCTTTGCTCAGAAATGGGTCGCCCTGTTCATGGTCGAGGTGGGATTCCCAAGCATTTCTTGGTTTTACGATTTTCACAACTACAGTTTATGAAAGCATGTTTGGGTGGCATTACTTGTCACCCCAACATGCTTTCACTAGTAGAAAGTTGTGAATACAGGTAAAAATGAGGTTCAAGTCTGCTAAATGATCACAAAACTCAATTAGAATATTTCCTAGAGATAACCTGACAGTATTAGCTAGGATATGTATTCTAAGCTTATCTTCTTCTTGTAAGCCAAAGCTACAGTATAAACATCCTTAATTCCACTCATTTAGTGTATATTTGTGCAACTGACTGCTTAATTTATACTTGAGCCAGAATACTCTTGGGTCTGTAATTTGAAGAATAAAAGGGCTGCCTGTAAATGTCTTGTGACTACTGACAGCAAGACCGAATGACAGTATGTTACAATAATTCCCATCAGTTTAATTTTTATACCTCATACAAACTGAGATAAAGCCATGGCCCTCTCGCATCTAAAATCACTCTGATAACTTATTGTTATCTTGTATGTCCAATAACTAACATTTACAGGGACAGATAAACAGGGCCATCCCACTCAGGGTTTGAATTATGAGTCTCTGGATCCTGTCCTCCACTTTGTTTGGATGCGACAGTATGACCTCTTCTTTTGAGTGACTGAATTGAGTTGTGTACAAAATATTTGACCTCTCTCCATGTTCTGCTGCTTAGGGCAGGTTCAGCAGCTAAACATGCATCACAGTCCTTTTTGCCTGGCACTTTTACCAGCTTACAGAAGTCTCCAAGCTGACGCCTCACTGCTGCTTGTTCTTCCTCACTCCACAACCTTTTGTTTCTCTTTTGAGGCTTGACAGCTGGATTGACTTGTCTTCCTGTAGAAGACATAGGTGTACTTTCTTTTATCACCGGTCTTCTGTCAGAAACACTGGGTCCGTGGATTGTTGGGACTACCTGTGCAGCTGCAGGGACCCTAGGTGGGCTTAAGGGGTAAGGTGGTGAACTTGAATGATTCAGAGGTGTAAATGAAGACATAATAGGTCTACTTCTGTCATTTAGTGTTGAGAATGGATTGACCATCGGAGAACTTGAAGTATTTAACTGTGTGAATGTAGGAACCATTGAGGTACTTGGAGTATTAAGAGGGGTAAAAGAAGGAATCATTGGTGAAGTTGAAGTATCCTGTGGTGCATACACAGAAGGAGGTGGCATGTTTGTAGCATTTTGTGTATATGAAGGAGACATTGGCATAATTCTGTTGTCTGAGGTGTATGGAGGAGGCATTAGGGCATTTGTAGTGTTGTGTGGGGTAAATGTAGGAACAACTTGTGTATCAGTTGCATTCAATGGTGTGAAAGTAGAAATCAATGGCTGACTTGTATGGACCATATTTGTACTAGATGAGCACAGGGATGCATAACTTGAAGTAATCTCTTGGGAGAATGGTGATGTGTCTCCCAAGTTGGCTGGTGGTGGCATTGTCATACAACAACTTGAACTTTCTCTCAAGTTATCTGGATGGACTGTTGTCATAGTACACACAGTACTTGTTTCTTCCAAAATTGTCTTTGTGGTTTGGACTCCAGCTTTTGATCTCTTTGGATTTAAAACATTTAGGTTCCCCTCAGACTTCTGTTGGTTATTTCTCCTACGTACTGTCTGTAGTGTGTTGTGTACATAATTTTTAACATCTGTCCAAGATCTTCCTACAAGATCTGGTTCAGCAGCTATGCAAGCATTGCACTCCTTTTTGCCCGGAACCTTCATCCTTGTGATAAATTCACTCAAGTAACGTTTCACTGCAGCCTGCTCCTTCTCACTCCAAGGTCTTCTCTTTAAAGCAGGCTTCTGTACAGTTCCTAAAATGACAGTGTTGAGAATCACTGTTATGTAAGAGATAAAATTTTTATCTAATTTAGAATGCAGTTTAAACAATTTGAACAGGTTAAAGAAAGCATATAAATATTTTCTACTGTTTAAAAGACTGGTGTTGCCAAAAGCAGAAAGTTAACTGTAAGAGGATATTGCCTTGTGAAGTCCGAAAAGGGATCAGAAAATGGGCTGTTTAAATATCTACTACTTCATTAAAACTGGGAAAATTTCTGATGAAGACCTTGTAATAGAGTAGAAAGTTCAAGAACAAAGTAAATTAACTTTGTCAGATGTCAACTATATTTGGATAGAACAAAAAAGGTTCTCACCATCTTTTGCACTACTGACTGGAATTGATGGCAGTGTTCGATCCATCTTCAGCAGTTGTTTGCTCACTTCCTCTAGCTGGGATGCATTTTTTAAGAGCCTGCAACACTCCTGGCTGCTCTTTCCCAACAACTTGGCCACTTGATCCAGTTCACATTCACTAAGGCTCATTAGCTGCCAGCAGCTGGCAATTTGCTCTCTTAATGATGAGGAAAGAAGTGCTTCTGGGTTTTTAACTCCACATTCCATTGCAGCCCTTCGGAAACAATCCAATGCTCGGATGAAGGATGGACCTTCAGTCCGTGCAAAAAGGTATGGGTTTGTTTTTGACACACCTGCTTGCTCTCTATTTTCAACAAGCAAGTCAATAGACAAAACCATTCGTTCTGTTAAAAGAACCAGCATGTTCCTTCCATACTGACCTTCTAGTTCCAACCTGGTCAAAGCGGAACCAAGTTCCAACTCCAATTTTGTGCTTTTCCTTATTTGATCTGCAGAGGGCATAAAAATTCCCTTGCTCTTTCTCTGAATGTAAGTTTGCAAAAGCAGTCTACCGATATTTCCTACCCTTCCTCTGTTGAACAGACAGACATCAGCTAAAGTTGCTTCACTGAGCTTTTTCCATGTTGACAAACTAGGACTTTCTTTCAGCTCTTTCCTGGCTTCATCTCCTTCCGCTGTGATAAACCTGTGAAGTTTCATCAAGTCTTCTGTCATAGTTGATTTATCTACTTCCACTTTCTTGACTTCTTGCTTTAGAGAGGAGGCGAGCGCTTTGCGAGAAAAACACTCACTCCATTTTGTATCAAGAAGCTGTATGAATTTTTTCACTTCACTTTCTGATTCACTGTCCTCCGTCATGCGACTCTCCCCAAAAGCAATTTCTGCAGCTCGTTTCAAAGAGTATCCAATCTTTGAGACAAGGGAAATGGTTTTAAACTTACTGCAACTGGGGTCAAACCCACTAACCTTTTTGACCCCTTCAACGGCTAATTCAAATCGGGATGGCAGACATATTTCATGCAAGTACTTTACACTCTTGTCCAGCTCATTTACAGCGAGCACAAATCTACCCAGTTCCCTCATTTTTTGTGCAATGTAAGCAAACTGAGACTTGTCATGCTCATACTTAGCAGACAATGCATTGCCATATTTACAAATAAGCGGGTCATTTCTGATATGCCTTGAGATATCATCTTGATGCATGATGTGGATGATTTCCTCACAGCCTCCAGTTAAGAACTCTGACATTGGAAGCAGCCGGGAGGCAGCACTGTGACCTCTGATTCTTTTTGTTCTTTCAGAAGATTTTTCTTCTCCCTTTCTGGCCTTACATGCCCTTTCGTGTCTCCATAAATCTGTTTTGCGATAAAATGCAAAACAATGCTGGCAAGGTAGGAAGTCACGAACAGATATGCTGGGTTTCTTTACCTGTTTCTTGGTCACAATTTCCCCCTCACCACTTTTAAGAACTTGGCAATTATGTTCATAATCTCCTTTATTGCGAATTTGATCAAGCAAAGTCTGTCTGACTTTGGAACCTTTTGGAAAGTGTATTGCATGGGCAACATCCGTTTCCTCTGCATGTTTCCTTTCCAAATGCTTTGCAAGTTGAGTGAAAGCCATTTTGCAGTATAAACAAAAGTGTTTCTTACATGACTCTTTCTTCTCTTCATCCACTATGCTAGGTGTTGTTTGAAGCACTTTCTTACAAGTCCTTAGACTTGATCTTGTTGGTTCTCTCTTCTCCACAGTTTTTGTGCGGCGCCGTAATTGTGTTTTAACCATCTCTTTCGTACTTGATGCAGACAGAACCTGATCTGTACTGGCTGAGTTACCTGCCCCTACATCCTCTGCCTCATCACTTGAGTCACTTGCTTGCTTGGGGGAGTTTTGTTTGTTAGATATACTCTTTTTTTCTGTTTCATTATCCCCCTCTGAGACCACTCCTCCTTCATTTCTGACTTTATCTGAATGATCAACATTCAAACTCACTTTACTTGACAAACCACCCTTTGTGTCATCTGATGTCTTGTTGTCTTCTGCGTCCTTTTGGGCTTCCTTTCCTTGACTTTTCTGCTTGGTAGGTGAACCAAATGCTGTGTTTTTTGATTCAGTTATATCCTCATAATCTTTATGATCATCCAAATCTTGTGGGATATTTTCTTTTGCAGTACCCTCTTCATTTCTTTCACTGTCAGTGTTAGAAGTCAATCTAAGAGCATCACTCGAACTTCTCTCTTCAATCAAGTTCCTCTCTCCTTCAAATGATCTCTTCTCACCAATAGTACACGCCTGTAAAAGAACAAGTATATGTAAGACTCACAGCCAAATCAGATCCCATTAATAATTTGGGTAAACTTAAAACACAGTCTGTTCAGGGGAAAAATGTGGAAGGGGACGCTTAAATTTGTTTTTGAATTTTAGTAGTTAAGTAGTTAAGTGGTTCTGTTTTTTTTTTTTGTTTTTTTTTTTAAATTGTTCACATTTTTATACTCCTGTTTTAGCACATCAGCACCTTGGCAATGCCCCAACCGAGATCCAGGCTCATTCAAACAAAAGTCAATGTGATGGCCACTTTTTACCCAAGCTTCAGTATTAAACCCCCCCTCCTGACACCTCAAGTCTTCAGTACAAAAACCACATGTGACCCATTCAAGTACTGTTAATGGCTTTATTGGATCAAGCAGCGTTTTGACATCATAAATGTCTAACCAAGTATATGTAGTAATGGGGTGTTTGATGAAATGCTACATGAAGAAAACAGAATATGCACTGACACTAGACCTACATACCTGGTTTGAAATTAAACAAATAATTAAAGCTATATTTTGGCTGAGTATACCAGTGATTTTACAGAGCTTACTGGTAATCTAACACATCATGTCTTCAGGACCACGCCAAGTACAAATGTAAAACTTGGAAATGCCATGTCCAGCTATTCACCTAATAACAATGAGCTAGGAATTTTGTCATCTATGCTTTCAAATGTTTGATTAAAAAAAAACAAAAAACAAAAAAACCCTAAAAAATATATACATATATATGCATATGGTGGCTACAGGTGCATGCTGCACACATTGTGCTATGGTAATGATGATGATACATATTCTGAAAGCGTACATTATGTACCTGCTTCAAAGGGTTCATCTTGTCCAAGTGCTTCATGTCTTCAGTGTCTTCATTCACTGCAATGCAAGATATCACAGTCTCTAAGGTGCAACATTACAATTTATATAGCAATGAATGAATATTAGGTCTAAGTAACCAATTGACAAAAATTAAAGATCCATTTCACAAATCGAAATATATGCTGGTGGTAGACAGAACGGCATGCACCAAGATTATAACCACATAAAATCCGACATTGTAGTTTTTCTATCCAAGTGTCAGTAAACCTTAATAACAAAAACACCGCTAATAACTTCAGAATTACAATTATGGCTCTATCTGTCCTACTGAGTCGTGTATTAATATGGTAAATGAAATAAAAAGGCTCCTGAACTTGCTGACAAGAGCTACTAATTAGAGTTAATTTAATCCAATCCACAAAGCTCAGTGGCATTTCTTGCCACCTCTTACATATTCTTTCTACTGCAATACTGTAGTTCAGCTTGAAGGTAAGTAACATGGCCCTTTAACTCAATAATTTTTAAGTATAATTCAGCTTTAAAAACCTACTAATTACAACAGTGCAGGTTCTGCTATAAAGGAAAGTTATAATCAAACTGAATTAATTTAATCTATTACATTAACATTTCTTAACAAGTCATATTTAAGTTTTCTTGAAAAAAAGCATTTGAGACCACAATCTTACCTGGCTTTGTCCCAGAAAGTGCTTTGGAGTTGAAGAAACCTCTTGAGGTGTTGAATTATTGGTAGACATTAAAAAGTAAAGTCTTTGGATGCAGATCTTGAAGAAACAGATTACTTGGAGCACAATTTGAAAAACAAAATTGTTCTTCCATCTAAAAGTGATGTAGGTTTATTATTAGGATCCTTCAAATACGATGGGATGGGCTATTTTTTCCTTGTTTTCTCTTAAGTATTTTCCCTTACTGCTTATACTAGAGCAAATTCAATAAAACATTCCAAAGAAGTTTAAGCACCAAATTTTATCAAGTCACAAACTTATGACTGTATTTGATAGAGAAAATTATTAGTTTATATGTCATAACAAATATCATCTTGATATTTTTGTAAGAAGTGTAAAGATTGTGCTCAGCAAAGCTGAAATCAGTTTATATGTAAAACATTGTTAAACATGTCAAATATGCTTTTACCAATGTTTATGTCTAACGTTTTTCATTTATTTACAACAATGGATCTCCTTCAGTAAAAAAGACCTGTAATTTTAATGCAATGCTTATTTTACATTTGTAACTCAGAGGAACTATAAGGGAAGTATTCATCTCTATTAGTGTCATATGTGACAGGCATAGCGTGATGGACCATAGTCATCAACTCAATTCATTTTTTTTTTTTTTTAAGTGCAATCACTTCA
>VUQS01017528.1:2294-17328 GCA_015108495.1 Heterochromis multidens | reverse complement strand
GAAATATATTATCTGGAATTTTTTTGTTCTAATTTTCCACCCCTCCCTCTTGGTGATGGTGATGTGTGTGTGTGTGTGTGTGTGTGTGTGTGTGTGTGTGTGTGTGTGTGTGTGTGTGTGTGTGTGTGTGTATCTATCTATCTATCTATCTATGTAAATATATATATATCACTTAAAATAGTACTTTTAAACAAATTTGCTGATATACTTGAAATAATACCAAATAACCAAACACAATTCCTTGAGGATGGGAAAAAGGGTGCAGCATTATTTGTTCATTTTTTCTGTTATTATCAAAACGTGACAAATGAGCAAAAAATGTCAAAATAACCATATTAAAAACCCTGCTAAATATGCAGTTATGCAATGGCTATGATATACTTACATAAAGCTTAATGAGGAACTGATCAAAATAACATTACACAATGCATTCCCATAAAATAATAATCCCCCCCGCCCTTTAGCTCCTGACTGTTGACATTTATGTCTGCAAAAATCACCCAAAATCAATCTGTAACAGTTCCACTACTAAAAGCCAAAATTGAACAACCTTCAGTTATAGTGTATGAATATGGTTTCTACAACATCTGTGTCTTATCATTTTTAAATCATCAGACTTTTGAAGTTTGATCATTTTGCTGATGACATTAAAGTTATGTCCATCTCTTCATTCATTCAGATCAAGGAAATCTTGTGAAAACTCCAATTCATTCACAATCTTGAGAATGTGACAAATATAACAAAGCACAATACAAAGCACTTTCTAATTGAGGGACCTTCTTCCATTGTCAAGCATATTTTAAACACAAGAAGGACTACAGGTCCTTATAAAATCAATAAACAGCCAACGACAGCCCATCATTACATGCAGCTATAATGTCTGTCTACACCCGGAACTTAATTGAAATACTATTTAAAGTCAGCACATGTTGGACTTCAATAAATGCCAGTTTCCCTTCCTCTAGGAGTGAATTACTTAGTGAGATGCCTGTCACACGGAAATAAAGTTCACTTCAACAAGAAAGATATCAGAAAGATGAAATGACATGTGGTTTTATTACCCATATTAAAATTCAAGGCCTAATGCTAAAGGATCAATGTTTGATTTTTTTCAGTGGTGTAAAGAAGAGAAAAAAGATTTTTAATCACAGTGATTTTGCCTTGTAAAAGTAGCTTTCATTAAAGGTAATCCTATCAAATAGGTCTGGCTCTCTTCCTGTTGACATGTCAAGGCGAGGATTTAATTAAATGTTAATAAGAGAGAGTCTGTGGGCTTTTGTGTCCTATTACCTTCATACTTATTGCTTGGTTCAGAGCCCTTCAGTTCCACTTACAAATTAAAAGTAGATTACTATGTGTAGCCACCAAGAAACCCACAGACCTCTTATATTATGTGTATAGTTTAACTGAAAACTGCTCTGCAACAGTCTCCACAAGCATTAATGAGTGAATTAATTAGTGGAAAAGGAACTTAACACTGTGTGATAACTGTTATTTTTGTGCACAGTAAGGAGGATAAGAAAGGTACAGTGAATTAGTCATTCATTCTTTTTGAGTCCTAGAAAACACAAAGTGACTAAAGATGATATATTATTTGCTTTTGTAACAGAGGAACGAGGAGATTTGTGCAGAGTTTGCATGTTCTGTCTGTGCCTGCATGGGTACTCCAGCTTCTTTCCATAGTCCAAAGACATGCATGCTTGATTAGTTGGTAATTCTAAACTGATTATAGGTGTGAGTATGAATGGCTGTCCCTGCAACAGACTGGCGACCTGTTATGTAGCTGTGACAGCTATGACAGCTGAGATAGGCTCTAGCCCTTCCCCTGCAGCTATGAGTTGGATAAGTGGAAGAAAACGGTGAATTACAACAATTTCAGAGCACACATTTCTTGAACAAAGCCCTGTTGATGAGGCCTGCATTTGAAACAGTCAGTCTAAAAGATGTATGTAACTTCCAGGTTTGGAAAGTGAAGCCAATGCAGAAGTGGCTTAAACCTGCATTCTTTTTTAATGGCCATCAGGGGGCCGATAGCTGTGGTTGCAAAGAGACTTATGGTGCTATTGAAGTCTATGGGAAAACAGCCCTCAAACTTGACTTCCGTAAGCACTTTCATGATGAGTTTATGGACTCAGTCACTCAGTTTGGGTCACATCATATATTAAGTAAATTTTGTAAATTTTGGTCATTCTGTGTTTGAGAAAGGAAGGGTATCCAGGGTATGCTCATTTGCTAACAACCATAGACAATATAAAATATGGACATAGCTACCATGATGTCACCCGCTGGTTTCTGATGTCCCGTTTTTAAGCTTCAAGTTGAGTGTTTCTGCCGTCGCCATCTTGGTTGTAAAAAAACTCGATGTGAGGAGGAAGGGTGGGTCTGACTGGGAAACCGCAAGCTCATTGGCTAATGATTTGTGATTGCCAGGTTGTTAGCCAATGAGCAGGCGGTGTCATACCACAGATAATTCTCCATTTGAAATATGGTATGACCAAGATTTACAAATATGACCCAAAATGAGTGAGTGAGCCCATAAACTCAGCAGTAAAATGTTTCCAGAGGTCAAGTCAGATAATCGTTTTTTCATAGACTTCTATAGAACTAGAAGTCTTTTGCAACCACAGCTATCGCCATCTGGAGGTCTTCAGATAGAATGCAGGTTTAAGGCACTTTTGCATTGGCTTTGTTTTTCTGACCCAGAAGCTGTTTTTTTTAAACTGTCTGTGCCAATGATTTTAGTCAGCTCCACCCCTCTTGTGTCACATCTGGTCTTTCAAAACACCACGATGGAAGCGGGGACCTTCAAAATAGGGCTTCACTGACCGGCAGGTGAAGTCACGGTAGCTACGTCTATCTTTTATATTGTATATGATATATATGATTTTTGAAGCCTCAGCACTAATGTGACTTGAAACTTGAAAAGTCTCGAAAGTCTGTGGTTGTCAAAACAACAAGAGAAAATCTGGCATCCCAGTCAACTTTTCAAGATGCAAAGTGTCCGATGTGCGACTCGATACACTACACGGGATGAAACCCTGAAATGTTTTCTGAAATGTAGTCCATCTTTTAGGTCTGAATTATAGTTACATGATTTTACAATACTGGCCATTTCTGTGCAGGTTCTTTCGCTGTACTTCAGTCTCTCTTGTGTTCCTCTCCTGAGGGGTTCAATATGATTAAGAGTAATCGAGCAGGCAGAGTTGTATAAAGAATTGAGCCCTTCTGAATTTTCTACATTTCACCTATTCCTCTATAAAAAGCCTTTTTTATGCCAATTAAATTCAGTTCTTTTTCCATGTTAGAATAATTATCTGATCAGTACGTTTTGCACCTTCTTCAACCTGTTTTGTTTGTTTCAGTCATGTTGTCTGGTGACCTTTTGTCAGCTTCCGCAATGAATGACATTTATTTTCTGACCAAATGCCAGCACTGTAATGATAATAGGCACTGCACATGTGAGCAATCACATGCTGCATAGATAAATAATAAATAAATAAAACCTGTGCCTACTGCACACTGCCACTCTAGCCATCAACATCAGTCCACAGAAGTTCAATAAAGTTTCCCAGTCTTGATTTTGTATGAATGTCCTAATCTTCAATAAGCCAAAATCCATAACATCTTATTAGAGAAATCCGCAATCGAGGCTGAAGTTGAAGTTGCTATTGAAGCAACTGCAGCTTTGGCAGAAAACCCAGCAAAACAATCTATGGTTAGAAAGACCAGTAAGGAGTTTAGAAAACAAATTAAATCATGGAAATTGCTATATACACTATTTGAGAGAGAAAAATCATTTCCTCTGCTTGGCTGGGCAGCAGCTGAAGTCTAGGAGCCGAGCAGTATAGAAAATAAACACCATAAATCAAGATGGCTCGATGCCCACTCTGCTGTCCAACACTCCTGCCAAGACTGGCTTCTCTGATGCCCACTTTCCTCCATACCAGCTATTCACACAGACAGATAGGAAGAGTTATAGCTGCTGACGGCAGCCATGGCTGTCAAAACCATTGCTTCATCACAACAAACAGGAGCAAAGGAATGAGGGAGGACGAAACCTCTTCACTCACTATTATACATCAGATAAAAACTATGTTTTTATTAAAAATGAGATATGGTTTATCTCAGTATGCTGTATGGTTGGTAATTATGTAGTTATTGAAAAATTTATCAATGCCACTGTGGCTGCCCCTGCAAGCATTTAAACAGTATTCTTACAGCTACAATATTAATATACAAGGATGTAGGGGTACATAATATAAAAGGTTTTTAGGGTCATCAGCACTGCAGCTCTTGCAAATATAATAAGATTTAATCATTAAAAAATATATTTGCATGGTGTTAGTAAATAGATAAAACTGTATTGTTGTAGCTGATCATTTGAAACACCTGCAGGAAGAGTTGAGTTGTATTGACAGAAGCTCAATGCAAACAGACAGGAGTTAATTAGTGGGTGAGGAAAGCAGTATTTCTGCTCAAAAAAGAAACTTCCAACAACTGAGAGACAAGTATGGCAAGATGCTGAAGCTATGCCCTAAATTTATCAGGAAAATAGCTGGATGTGGAACGTAAAATTTGCATTCCCAGCAAATGGGGAAAAAAAATGAGATGAGAAAAACGGGAGCAGTCAGAAAACAGAAGGGATTCACACCACAGTATATTAAAATTTACCTAGGAATGGGAGGAAATGAAAAATAAAGGTCTGCTTTAATATTAGCATTTTTTAATACTTTTATTTAACTAAAGGTGACCATCTGATGTTCAAATGTTCGCTGTCCTTTCAGGTCTGGTTTGGTCTCCACCAAAGATCTGACTCTTTAGCTGCCTAAACTTCCATTAAAATTTACCGAATAGTGGTAAATGATATCAGAAAAAACAAACCGATTGACGTGATGCCGATTTTTGATCTGTTTGTTAGCAATATGCTTTAGAAATACTTCTGGGATAAAAATAGTTGTAAATATCTCTTTCATTTATAACAGTGGGATGTGTTAAGTTGCTATTCCACAGCCTTTTTGCCAGTATGTGTAGGTTGACACAAGAGCAGGCTTCTGCAAAAATATTTACCTCGACAGTTATCTTACTAAATCTGAGAAAATACTGAAAAACTGTCAGCTGGTTTGTATCGATCTGCCCTTTATGACCTCGTTAGAAAGTAGTGACAGATGGTTGTGCAGTGAATGATGAGTAAACTGGGATCTGTTTATCTAAATATAAATCAACTGCAGTGAAAACACCAAAGGCAAGCAATGATGTTCGAGTGTGAGTGTGGATGTGGATGTGAAGACTGCAAAATTTTGTAATCATCATCATCATCATCATCATCTTGGTAGCTCACCTTGGCTTTGTTAATGGTGCAGTGCAGTGCATTGTTCTCCTGGTCATACAGCAAACTGAATTCCAAGGTTCCCAATGTAGCTGTAAAGACAGAGAAGAAAGAAGGAAATTAGTCTTAATGGCACACAAACAGAGTCACTGGGTGAGAGAAGAAATCCAGCTTTGCTCGTCTGATTTGATCATTACAAAGAAAAGCCCTAATGGGAAATCTTTTCATCTTTTTGGCACCAACATGTAACCGTAAGAATCAACATAGACGTAAACACATAAGAAAGGAACATAAATCTCAGGTGGATCCAGTTATGTATTCAGGGTCATGCCTTAATCCTGTTAACAAAGGTCATATAGATTATATAATTCTAACATGAACAGCAAATTTCGTTTCTGATCAGAGAACTGGGGCTCAATCCTGTGCTGGCACTGTTTCACTTTGCAGTGAGGGAGCAAATGAGCAGTTCCCATCCAAAGTGACCCAACCTGTTGCTCTTTATAGAGCAAAAATTCATATCCTGCTGACCTTTAACTGTATTCTTCACAAGTTGTCCACATTGTTGGAGAGTGAAGAAAAAGTTGAGAAACTATGTGTTTCATTAGAGAAAAGCATAGTGGAGCAGAAAGCTGCCAAGTGTTAAAAAACTAAAAACAACATCTATTCTTTGCAGGTGGGAGGCTCAAGTGTAAGTGTAAAGAAATAAAAATGTGAAAATTAATGTGCATATTTTAATTGATGTATATGAAAATGGTATAACCACTTTCTGTATGAAGCAAATTGGAGGCACAACTGCCTCCTTTTCCCAGCTTCTCCCATCCTTGCCTCCTCTTTGTTCCTATCGGTTTTACTTCTGCCCTTTGTTCTGTTTCTCTCCTTTTTCTCGGCTTCTGTTTTTCTGTGTAGCACTCACTAGTGGACAGATTGCATTGTGTGAGATTTTCCTTGTGTATTTTTTTCTCCATTGTGTTCTCTTCATGCAACTCCATGTCTGTTTCAACTTTACCTGTGCCTGCTCCTCACCTGGTGCATTTACCAGGTTGCCTGCCTACCTGTACATGACCTCAGCCTTTGATTAAAGATTTGGATTTTGGACTTCACCTTGGTCTCCCATGTCCTACGTTTAAGTCGCCCTTCTTTTGAAACCATTACAATTAGTACGCAGCATTAGGGCAAGGCTGCTGCTGCTGATCAGTGAATTGAAACAATTTATTGCATGATCTCATCCTTTGTCCTTTCAAAATGCCAAGTGAGAACGGACTCTCATTTCCTGGATTGATAAAATGTTGTCAGCATAAAAAAAACACATGAAAAGAAGATGTGTGTGGGTTTCAAAAGGCCTCACACACTCTAAATGATTGTGCTGTTGACTGAATAAATTCAGTCACACTTTGATATTTATGAGCAGTGAACATTAGTTTCATAGTTTTGCAATTGTACTTTTAACTATTACCACCTCCCCCACGCTTTACCTCCTCATACAAACTTGTGCTATGTGGGAAGAAACACAAGCCGGCTTTTCTAGAATGATTTTATGTCTATGGATAGACATACTGAACCGCAATATCTCAACAGCTATTTAGTGACAGGGATAAGGAGTTTTGTATGGGGATTGCTGGCTTCAGATGATCAATATCCTTCTGTTTAATTCCCTGGTAAAAAAACAGTTTTCTTATCTCTTAGAAATCTCTGGCTCTCTTCCACAGTGTGTCTTTTGTTCTGTCTTCCTCCCCTCACCCCCAACCGGTCACAGCAGATGGCTGCCCCTCCCTGAGCCTGGTTCTGCCGGAGGTTTCTTCCTGCTAAAAGGGAGTTTTTCCTTCCCACTGTCGCCAAGTGGTTACTCATAGGGGGTCGTCTGATTGTTGAGGTTTTCTCTGTTTTATTGTAGGGTCTTTATCTTACAATATAAAGCGCCTTAAGGCGACTGCTGTTGTGATTTGGCGCTATATAAGTAAAATAAAATAGAATTGAATTGAATTATAAATGCATGTTACTAAAGCTGCTTTGAAAAAGAAAAAAAAAACAAAACATCTCAATTAAAGAACTGTAACTGTCCACATCACCACCTAACAGTTTGACACCATACGGACATATTTGAAGTTGGAAAAATGCCTTCTGGTATTTTACTCAATAAAAACAAACTTTAAAGTTTTAATTGGAGGTCAATTTTAGAGAAAACCTCAGGTGATGCTGTTTGTACACCTGTCTGCACTGTCACAATTTGTTGTGTATTTTTTCCACTGTTGACTATTCAAGCTTCTTTTTTGTTTACTTCTAATTTTTTCCCACAACAAGATCATTTTTGGACCATGTTTCTTGAGCATTTATCTAAAACTGTAAGCTTATGTTGGCTCAGTAATATCAGATAAATGAAAAGAAATACTTCCTTCAGTACACTTCAATGTAATACACTATGCACTCCATTGCGTTTATGAGTTTTGGCAGGGTAGTGCTGTCAAATCAAACACCCCAGAAATGACAACTGCAACACCTGATTGTCAGCTACCACATTCAGACATACTTATTTACCCAAAATAGCAAGTCTAAGGTTGGAATATGCAATTTGAGACACATTAACTGCAATATTGATCTTCATCCTTAAGGCTGGTACAGTATATTTAGATAAGCTTCATTGGCATAATTGGTAAAATTATGGGAGTGAAAGCTCATCAGTGTAACAGTTCTTGATGCACTTGTGCAGTTAAAAATGGGGCAGATTAGAGCTTCAGTCCTGGAAAAGCTTTGACATCTTCAATAAAGAAATTCTGCTCTGATAATTGGCTCGATTTGGGAAAATAATCAGTTACACTGATATTTCTCGACCTCACTGTTCAGCCATCAGTAGGTCATCACACTTTTTAATTTATTACAAATGTGCAACAGGTATTGAGTTGTAGAAATTCTAAGAAAAATCAGAATTATTATAGACAGGAACTGAAATGTAGCATTTGTCCTAGTTGCTAAAGAAAGTTGTTTAAAGAGCACCTATTATGGTTCTCTTCATTTTCTGTCATATGTACACCATTGCAATGTTGTATGCTCACATTAAACATGACCAGTGTGTCACATAATGACGTTTGTGTATGTACAGGTAATCTCCAGTCTTCAGAGTGCTCTAAATGCTCAATTTCAGACATTTTTTTTTTCTAGTATCAATTCTATATGATGTCACTGAGGGCGGATATCACTAATATTGTTAATATTGGCTGCGAGGGGCATCCAAAAAAAGTGGCTTAAAGCAAGAGAAGCTAAAGCATGGACTGAGGGCTGCAGCAAGGGCCACAATATGATAAATAAGGACTACTGTTAATTGTGAATCATGTAAAGCTACTCCAGTAGAGTCCAAGAATAAAATGAATGAGCATAAAAGGTCCCCTTTAAATTTTAAAAATAACTAGAAGGAACTTTTGCTTTAAACTTGTTTACAAAGTTTTATTGCCCCATATTCCTCCACTCAAAATAGACTTAAGCTGATAAATTGTAAGATGCTTTTTTTTTTTAACCAATAGGCAACATGGCTAGGATCCCTATCAACATTATTACCCTTTAAAAGATTTTGTTATCGATAGCTGGTTAGTTTCCAAAGCATTAAATACAAGAGTTAGGAATTAAGTCCCTGTTTGTGATAAGAGCAGTCTCCTAAAAGGCAAGGAATCAATGCTGCTCAAGAGAAAGCTGAGCTCATCAGCAATGACTGAACCTCTTTACCACCTCCTACCCCAACAAACACAAAGATGGAGGCATTTAGTTTGCTTTCTAGTTTGCTGACATGATTAATGGGGATTGTTCTACAATCACTGTGTACAGTCACTGTTGCTTTGTGATGCCAAACTGCAAAACTGCCCACTGAAGCTTCAGCTTGTGTCCACAGTGTCCTGGAAAATATCAGCCAATATGCAAACATTAGAGGCTTCAGCAAATTAAAGTCACGGTACTGTGCCAAATACCTAGTCAATTTCTGCTTTCCTGTTACCTTAACTGCAAAAACCTTAGCTTAGAAACCAAACCATCACTTTAATGCAAGATGTGGTACAGAAGTGGTCACTAGAAACAGTTATTGTTTGTCATATACTTTATAGAGAATGTAAGTGATGCCATTTTGGAGCTTCAAATGTGTGTACAGCTGCACTGATCTTAAACAAAATATTTTCTCATACTCATACATTTTCTCAGTAGATTCTGGCTATAACGTCCCTGTTTTTATCCAACCAAGCACTGATTTGTCAGATTGTTTCATTACATGGAGATACACATTCAGCTACTGAAGGGACATCAGGCGTACTTTAAATGCTGAAAAAGAAAAACTGAGATGAATGCAGTGATTTAGAGTCCTGTTTTTCCTCCAAGCAAATTTTATACACTGTATTAACAGTATATTAATAGTTCTTCCCAAGAACCGGTGTCACAATATACACTCATCAGACACTGTATTAGTTACACTTGTTCAACTGCTCATTACCACAAATATATCATATATATCAGGATATCAACTATATCTCATGGCAGCAACTCAGTGCATTTAGGCATGTAGACATGATCAAAATGACCTGATAGTAAGCCAACTGTAACTCAAATAACCACTTGTTACAACCATGGTATGCAGAAGAGCATCTCTGAATGCACAACACATCGAACTTCGAAGCAGATGGGCTACAGCGGCAGAAAACCTCTCCAGCCAGCTAAGAACAGGAAACTGGGGCTACAAGTCACCAAAACTGGACAACAGAAGATTGGAAAACCATTACCTGGTCCGATGAGTCTCAATTTCTGCTGTAACATTTGGATGGTAGTGTTAGAATTTGACGTAAACAACATGAAAACATGGTGATGTAATGTCACGCATTTTCTTGGTACACTTTGTGCCCCATAGTACCAACTGAGCATTGTTTAAACACCACACAGCCTACAGCCAGAGTGTTGTTGCTGACCATATACCCTTTATCATCACAGTGTACCCATATTCTAATGGCTGTTTCCAGCAGGCTAACATGGCATGTCACAAAACTCAAATCATCTTAAACTGGTTTCTTGAACATGAATATAAGTTAACTGTACTTAAATGGCCTCCACAGTCAGCAGATCTCAATCCAATAGAGCACCTTTGGGATGTGGTGGAAGGGGGGTCCAAGCCAGTACTAACATGCCTAATAAAGTGGCCAGTGAGTATATCACAGTATTATTGACAATAATTGTGATACGTTAAAAACTGAAATATTGCAAAAGTTGATAATGCAAATATTTTAATATAAGTAATCAAGTCCCAGTTTTATTTCATCATTAATTTATCCTGGTTTGATTCCAGGAGGAGACACAAATCCCTTTGGGGTCATTTGACGTAAAAATGTCCAAAATCAAACATGTGGAGCTAACCGCTGTGGCGATCCCTTGTGCATAAGTGAGCAGCCAAAAGTAGATTAATTAATAATCAAAAAGCAAACAAAAAAAGCCAAGACACACAAATACAAAGTTAAAAAAAAAGACCAACAGCATACATTTTTTGGACATTTTCTGTCGATACTGCAATATCGACAGAAAATGGTGACATCATGGTGAAGTCTTCTGGATGTAGTGAAAATCCAGTACTGTTACAGCCCTATTTCCAAGACATTTGTGTCATGAAGTGTAATGAACACTTTAAAAAGACTTAACACTTTGAAAATCCCTTAATGTAGTTATTTTGATATGCAGTAATAGACAGATCACAAAAATACATGGAATAACCACTGCATTATCTGATGTGTTAAAGTTAAGAGCTGGCACAGTGGATACAATGCCAAAGGAAAGTCAGTTAGGACCTTTGTCATGGTGAACATACAAATTCTCGGGTGGTGTTTTTGCAGTAGCCGTGAAGACCAACAAATTCTTGCAGCTAAAATCACACAAGGGTCTTGCTATTTTTAGAGTAAGTCAAGAAGTTTTTACTTTATTTGTGGCTTGGTCAGATTTAGATAGCAAAACTACTAAATCATGGTTGCAGTTGTGTGAGTGACTGCATGTAAAATCTCCTTCCATGGCAAAAGATTGCAGTACATTATGCCCCACCACCCTGGAATGAAAATGTGATATAATATTTTTATGAGACCAGGCTGCACAGCATTATAAATTATGTTTTCAGTATAAAGTGGCTACACAGTTGTGCTTCTCCTTTAAAAGGGTCTCTTCCGTTTCTTAATGGATAGTTAAACAGATTTAATGAGTCAACAAGTTTCACTGTGACATAAAGACAAACAGAGGTGTACTTTACAGGAGGATCTTTTCAGAGCTGAAAGAACAACACACCGTTTGTCCTCTCATGACCTCCATCATAACATTACTGTTTAATTTACTGTGACATTACCTTCATTTGTCTCTGAATTCAGGCTAACAGTAGGATTCTATTAGTCAGTTTGTGAAGGTGCTGCTTGTAACACTATTTTGAACCCCAGATGCATGAGCCATCTGGCTAGCTGTGGGGTACAGCCCACTAAGATGCAACAGTGCTGTGAACTCAACAGGAGCATAATAAAGTGGAGTCATTTTTTTCGTACAGCAGATACATGTTCCAGTCTTGCTGCGCGCCCTAATTTCTGTGGCTCTCAGGAAAAGGTGATAGGTCTAATTCAATTTCGAGTAGCTACTTAGCAGCATTGAAAGCGATCGTTATGCAATTATCTGAAAAGATTAATTAATTATATAATTGCTAGTAAAGAAAAGAACAAATGAATGTAATAGTTATTGATAGCACAGTCATTTATTAGAAACTGAAACCCTTTCTTTTAGTTTGCTGATTTCTTCCTTTTCCACGAGAAAGACAGACTGAGCGCAGAAAGATATATCGTCTGTGCGATGCCAGTAAATATGCTGAATCAATGAGATGTTGAAATATTGAAAAACATTATCCAGCCGAGGAGTCTGTTGTTGAAAACAGAGGCTGAATCAGGTGATGTGATTGTTTCCCAGCGAGTGAATGATGACAAGTGCTGAAAGGCTGTTAAAATGTTTACAGCGTCATCATTTCCTCTACCAAATATGTTGTTCCTGCTGTGTCTAATGATTTATGTGCAAATGGAGCGCACTGCTTCTTATCAAAGATAGCGCTTCGAAGCATCTACCTTTCTTTCTTTTTTGTTCTTCTAAAAGATAGATTAAGGCTTTGAAATGACACTGACATTTGAAGAGGGAACATTTGCTGGTCAGGCCACTGATTAAAAGTCAAGAGCAAAACCACATCTAGACTTTTACACTTTATATGCCATCATCACTTCATCACTTTCAAACATTAAAGTTTAATCCACATTCCTTGTGTGTACATAAACAGTTTTCACTCGGGGAAAAAAGAAAATCAGAAAACAGATAATTAACACCCACCAGCCACTTTGTTAGGTACACCTGTTAAACTGCTCAGTAAAGCAAATATTTAATCAGCCGATCACATGGCAGCAACTCAATGCATTTAGGCATGTGGATATGGTGAAGATGACCTGCTGAAGTTGAAACTGAGCGTCAGAATGAGGAACAAAAGTGATTTAAGTGACTTTAAATGTGGCATGGTTGTTCAGAAACCACTGATCTACTGGGATTTTTCCACACAACCATCTGTAGGGTTTACAGAGAATGGTCCGAAGCAGAGAAAATATCCAGTGAGTGTCAGTTCTCTCTGACAAAATGCCTTGTTGATGTCAGAGGGGAATTGCCAGACTGCTTTGAGCTGATAGGAAAGCAACTTGGTACTACCAAGGTATTCAGAAGAGCACAAAATGTTGAAGCAGACCACACCAGGTGGTATTCCTGTCATCTATCCATCCATCCATCCATTCTCTTCCGCTTATCCAATTCAGGGTTGCGGGGGGGCTGGAGCCTATCTCAGCTGCCATAGGGCGAGAGGCTCCTGTCATCCAACAAGAGAAAACTGAGGTTACAATTCGCCAAAATTTAAAAAATAGAAGACTGAAAATAGAAGGCAGTTTGTTGGGTGAAAATGCCTTGTTGGTGCCAGTGGTCAGAGGAGAATGGACAGATGGTCTTGAGCTGATAGGAAGGCAAGAGTAACTCAAATAACTACACAGAACAACTAAGGTATGCAGAAGAGCATCTCTGAATGCATAATACATCAAACCCTGAGGCAGAAGACCACACTGGGTGCCACTCCTGTCAGCTAAGACCAGAAAAATGAGGCTACAATTCGCACGTGCTCACCAAAATTGGATAACAGAAGATCAGAAAACTGTTGTTGTTGATGATCTGATGAGTCTCAATTTCTGCTGCAACATTCAGATGGTAGGATAGCACACCATATCACAAAGATCAAATTATTTCAAACTAGTTTCTCGAACATGACAACGACTTCTCTGTACTAAAATGGCCTCCACAGTCACCACGTCTTAATCCAATAGAAGATAATTGGGATGTAGTGGAAGCAACTGTGTGACTGTGTGATGGTTTCATGTCAACATGGACCAAAATCTCTGAGGAATGTTTCCAGCACCTTGTTGAATCTGTGCCATGAAGAACTAAGACAGTTTTGAAGGGAAAAGGGGGTCCAACCCGGTACTAGCAAAGTGTTCCAAAAAAGTGTTTGGTAAGTGTATATTTTGCCACATTGTTCAACAGTTATAAGCCTTTAAGTGTTGCTAAAAAGCAGCACAACTCATTAACCTATGAATATGCACTAAATAATAGCATCTATTGCATGGTGCACTTATGTGGGCTCATCTCAGAAGGCACTTTAACCTGAGCAAATTGGAGAACTGTAGCAAAAACAGACAGCAGACAATACAAAGGTAGATAGCCCTGAGTCACACATGGCTCCACACGACTGGTGCATCAAGTGACATTTTGCAAATTTGATTTCAAAAGAGAGCTGAGAGAGGCATACAAAGATGGGTACAACTAGGAAACAGCCTCTGGTCTCTAGCACATAGTTACAGGGGGAAAAAGATAGGTTTTACACATTCATACATCTGTGACTGACACGACAACATGGCCAAGCAGCATGATGCACACGTGAGAGTGCTTTCAATTTTAATGATCTGCTTAGTGATTATAGTGTTAATGGAGCTGGTGAAGGAGAAACAGCCGACAGGGACAGGAGGATATCTGAGTGATGACTGTTATCAAAGTGGCTACCACAATGCTCAGTTAAGGGGAGCACCACACTAGCTCGATTACATGCCTGCAGGCAAAAAAGCAGAGGCAATTCCCACTGAGTGACGCTGACCAGGCAGTCACCTCCCAACTGAGAGCCAAGTTCACGATACACTGTGATTCTGTGTACATTGCACACTTATATGCACACACTAATATCATCTGTGCAGAATCATACAATATCAAAGCTATTATTTGATGGCATCCGAGCAAATCTTCATTTGAACATTACATGACTGGCAGCAAATGAAATAAAGCCAGCTATGAGCATGTGCAAGAAATAATCGGTATGCCCTGTGAACATCAGCACCAGCTATGTTTTGGGCACAGTGAGGTGGAATGGAGATGCAATTAGAGCAACATTAGCAATAAATGGCTCAAAGTTGAAATTGAGTGCAAAGTAATGCATTTTGCAAAACTAGGTCAAATACCTTCTGATTTCCTTACATCAATGTGCTGGAAAGAAAGAGAAATTAATAAATACACTTCTTCTTTTTTTTCTCAAGTGTCCTGAAGTGCAAGATATGCAAGATATACACATGCAAGATATACACATTTGCCTATAAATTAAATTTGTACTGT
>VUQS01017525.1:2428-19905 GCA_015108495.1 Heterochromis multidens | reverse complement strand
AAGTCCTTTAAAAAAAAAAAAAAAAAGGTTAAATGTCGACAAAATAAACACAAATTTACACTGTTTATTTCTGAAATATTTGTAGTCTTTTTTTTTAAAAGATATGCAGGAAATTTCATGTTCTAATTCTTAAAACAAAGCTTATAAAGTTTGTGAGATATGACAGAATCGTCTTTTATTCTAAGTGTTTGGGTGTGTGTTTAGGTGCACATACATGTGTGTTCCTGATTCCTTCCATAGCACGTCTTGTGATTTCTGACTGTCGATTGAAAAGACTCTGACAGATCCTCAGCTCCATCTCTGCCTACTCATACAAACCCACAGACACGCCCACACATCTGTGTGGTTTATCTCTTATTTTTCTAAAAATGGCCAATCAGCAGAAACAATACAACATTCAAAATGCCTGAAGAGCTCAAGTCTAAACAAACAACAGAAAACAACAGGAAAGAACTATTGTCTATGCTAACAGTAGACTCATATTCATCTCTATTATGCTCACAGCCTCACTGATATACTGTATGAAGACCATTTCAGGTCCTGTGTGCACTACACAGATAAAGAACTCACCTGAGATATTTCCTGAGCCCATATCTGTTTGCAGGAAAGAGACAAAGTAGGACAAATGCCTTATTTGAAGATTGAACAGCAATTTCATCTGCGTCTATCAGTAAACATGTTCTTATACAAAAACCACTGACCTTTAGCCATTTAACATGCAGGAAGCTGAACATGTAGGAGACATGAGACAAGTAGTCGTCTTCCAGTGGGTTGGCATTCAGGTTCTAACAAAAAGAGGAGATACAAGGACTGTATTGTGATAAAAGATCCACAAGTTTAGCTTTGGACAGAGCATGATTAACTGAAAAGTATTCATTATGTAAAGGTCAACCATCCCTTACCCTGGCCTCTTGGTCGGCCTCGTGGGCTTTTCTCAGCCTGGCCTTAGCTATATCCAAGTCCAAACGCTTATTCACCAACATCTTACGCTCATTCTAGGAACAAACAGACTTGTTTATAATACAAGCAACCCATAAACAAAAGACTATGCATGCATTACAGCAGAACATATAAAAAAAAAAAAAAATCACTGCCATGATAATGGCAATGAAGGTGTGAGTTTGTGTGTATGTGATACAGAGGTGTGTTTTACCTGTATGGCTCTGTATTCCCCTTCAGTGAAACTTCGCAGGGGAGTGAGAAAGTGAATGTTAGTGCTTTGAACAAATTTCCTCTCTGCCTCGCCGAGCTGCTTCTGAGCCTCTCCACACCTTATCAATGCAGTACCTGAGCAAAAAACATAAAAATACTAAATACTGACAAACTTCTCAACATATAAATGTAAAACAAACAAGCTACTAAGGCGTGACTGACTGCTTCCAGCAGAATAACACCCCATGTTACAAAGCTCAAATCTTAAACTGATTTCTTGAACATGACAGTGAGTACACTGTACTCAAATGGCTTCCACAATCACCAGATCTTAATCAAGTAGAACATCTTTGGGATGTGGTGCAACAGGAGATTGGCACCATAGCTGACACATCTGCAGCACCTGTGTGATGCTATCATGTCAATATTGACCAAAATCTCTGATGAATGTTTCCAGCACCTTTTTCAATCTTTGCCATGAAGAATTAAAAGAGTTCTGAAAGCAAAAGGGGTCCAACCCAGTACTGGCAAACTACCTGTACCTAATGAAGTGGCCAGTGAGTGTACACTCACCATAGGGTGTGTTCAACCCAGTCTCCAGCCCAGCCTCAGACATCTGATCTCCCAGTAACTCAATGGAACGAGGCCGAGGTGGGATGCCCCACTCCAGATGCTGATACAGCCGGTCCTCTAATCGCACGCCTGTGTATCAGAGGTCAAAGGTCATATCAAAACTCAATGGCTATGTTTTCTACAAATCCACTGACAATTAATTTTTGTCATTTATATTTGTTAAAGGATGCCACTAAGACAATAAAATAACTTAAAAAAATAATGGCAAGAGAGACAACACACACATAAAACCTCTCAAAACAGTTTCACCCTGAGCTGGATATCAAAAATAGTTATAAAAAATAGTACTGCAGTTAATCAATGCCAATGATATAATCACTAAATATGCTACTTAATCTAATGCATTGATTTAATACTTTATTCTACAAGAAGAAGCACTTTAAATAAAATTTCATATAATAAATAATATGCAGCTGCTTATCAAACTGCAAGTACCTGCCATTAGTCTGTGGCGTATAAAAGGTCAACAAAAACAATTCTACAGGGAGACTATGAACCCTTGGAAGATGAATAAAACAAATGATCTGAAAATGTATCCTGGATGCATCTGGCAGCTGAATGTTCCTTTTATTTGATAGATTGCAGACCACATCCAGTCATAACTCCATTAGCGAAGGTAATTGGATCCAAACAGGCAAAAGAATAACCATCTCTATTCATCTGAACAGGCCAATTGCTGCCAAAGTAAACAAGAGAGCTCAAGGATGATGTATCCATGTACTGTGGGAGGGCAAACAAGGCTGAACCAATTGGTCCCAGAGGTAAAGACTCTGAGCCATTCAGGGTTTTACATAGACCACAATTGCTAGATGATGGTGCTTGATGGCTCGGGTCTTGTCTGTATGCTGGCAACTGGAAGTTGCTTGATATCGTCCCATATGCATTGTCTTCATAAATGTTTACAGTCCATCTACACTTTTGTCATCTTGATTGTAATTTTCTGCACATATCATCCATAGAATATCTCCTTTGCAAGAGGGAAACCTTCTTCATTACTCTTTATGAGATTTTCTATTTTTTTCTCTTAAAAACAAAAAACAAAAAAACACCATTAATCCCATATCGATATCAACCTAATCAACACTTCACTGATATCTGGTCAAGTCCTGCCTATTTTAAGAATGCTGTGATCCACCCAATTAAAAAACCAAAAACAAAAAAAACAAGCATGACCCTTCTTCTTAGCAGTTATATACCAATCTGAAAATGACCATTTATTGCTAAGATTTTAGAAAAGGTTGTGGCATTCTCGATCATTTTCAATCTGGCTTTCGCAGAGCTCATTCCACCAAAACAGCTCTTGTTGAAGTCTCCAGTGATGTCTTGATGCGAGGTGATAAAGGAGAATGTTCTGTTTCCCTGATGCTCCCTCTTCAGTACTTTTTAAGCAATTTTAAGAATATTTTATTACTGCTATGCAGATGACATTCAGTTATACATTTCTTTTAAGCCCCAAGATGTTTCTAAGCTGCAGATTTTGCAGAGGTGCTTAGACTATATTAAAAGCTGGATGGCTGACAATTTTCTCCGACTTAATGAAGAGAAAAGAGAAGTCCATGTTTGTGCCCCTGAAGGATTTGTACCAAATGTAAAGGAAACTCTAGGTCTCCTTGCTACATTTGCTAAATCTTCTATCAGGAACCTTGGGATAACTTTAGACTCAGCTTTCACTCTGGATGCTCACATTAAATCTCTGGTTTGCGCTTGCGTTTATCACTTAAGAAATATTGCCAAGTTGAGTTTCATTGTGTTGCGCTCTGAACTGGAGATTGTTATTCATGCATTTATTTCATCATTTCTGGATTATTGTAATTCATTGTTCACTTGTCTTAAAACCTCCCTGGAATGTCTGCAGGTTGTTCAGAATGCTGCTGCAAGGCTTTTGACTAAGTCTAAGTACTCTCATGTCACACCTTTGCTAATTCAGCTACACTGGCTCCCCATTAACTTCAGAGTCCACTTTAAGATTCTGGTTTTTACTTTTAGAGCTTTGCACCAGCATACATCTTCAGCAGTTCCCTGAGGTCATGTGATCAGGGCCTGTTTGCTGTGCAGCATACATAGCTGGGAATTAAAGGAGAAGGAGCTTTTGCAACACTAGCACCCAGACTCTGGAACTCATCTTTTTAAACTTGCTTTTGGGTAACTTTTTGTTTTAATGTTTTATCATTTTTGTTTTAAAGGACTTTGTGATATTCATCTTGAAAGGTTTAAATTTTACTTTAAAAAAAATACAATCAAGAGTAAGGAGAGACAACATAACAGAACAACCATCTAATTTCTGCCACAAATGACATAGAAAATACTTTATTTTCAAGATATAGGTATGATGTTTTGCTTTAAAAGCACAAATACTCTTTTCTTCGCATTGTTAAGACATTGTATAAACACAGTTTGGATACAGTAAACAGGTTCAGGGTCATAAAAGGGTCCGCTAATTCTGACAAAAACAGGACCAACTCTTGGTAAAGTGGCTTCGTATAGATCTGTAACGGTTCAATGAATATCAGGACAGCTTCAGTAAATCAATTCATTCTCTCTCACCGAGACTTGGCTGCAGTAAAACCTCAGTCTGGGAGATTATCTGGTCCGTCCACGTCTTGGTGGCGTCTGCCCGTGCTAAGAGCTCCTCTAGTCCGGGGTCCAACTCAGTCTTCTCGGTCTGTCCTAGACTCTCTCCCGTGTACTGGAGCGAATTTCAGAGTAACATTAAGACCACTTAAGAAATGTCGAACAGCGCACTTTTCTTCTTCTGGCTCGTTTAGGGTGACATTAACGCCTCAGAATAACACAGAAGAGTTTATTTATTATTATTATTCCTACCTGAACAGCGCGGTTGATGAACTGCCCAGCATCCACAGCCAACCGAGTCAAATCCATGACAGCGTCCCCAAGGTCGCGCGTTGTCTCCGGTGGCCCAACAGAAGGTTAACGGCCCAGCTGGACTGGGCTAACCGCGTTATAAAAAGCCAACTAACCAACAACAAACGGATGACCTCGCCATAGCCTCAACCGGCTATCCGCCCCACTTTTTGCTGGCCAGATTACGGCCCGTTAACGCCAAGCACCCGAGCCCAAGAGGACGACGCAAGTTCAAGCACCTGCGTCTGTTGACAGTTTATCCTCCTCCGCATGCTGAGCGCCTCTTCGTCTGTCGAGCTGGATGTCTTTAGCATCTGTTTCCAGAAGCGTGGAAAACTGACAGCCTCGACAATGACTACAGCAACAGATTGCCAGTGATAATAAATATTAGCTGACGTTATCTTTTCGCTTTTTCAAGCTTCACTACGATATTTTAAATACCAGGTTGTTTTAAATATCGGCACGTTTGACTTCTATTAAACTGTTCGATTGCGTAATCTGGACATTCATAGCCGTCAGAAATTACGTAAAATTATTAATCTTAAAAAATAAATAAATAAAAGATTAAACTGATAAGAGAGTCTTCACCTTGACTTCCGGTTCCGATTATTCAAAAATAAAAGCACATTCTCAAGCAGTTACCTAGGAAAGTTTTTTCTCATTAAAAAATATGAAAAAAATGCAAGCTCCTCTTGACCTGAAAAAGCATTAGAAGCTTCTATTTTAAGGCCAGTTGCAACAACAGCCAAGCATTAACAAAAAGAAGAAAAGTAATAATCACAAATACAGCAACTTTCTGACTGTCTGAACTCATGACTAGATTAGAAAAATATTGCTTACTTGAAAAGAAACTACTACTTCTTACTCACACCTTAACTCATTCCACTTTCTAACTCTTAGGGAAACATTTAATTCTATGTGGCGATAGTGTGTAAAAAGGTGAGCCAGTTGGTTGTAATCAGGAGTGAAGAAGCAGAGGGAGAGAGGGGATTAAAACAATCAGCTGACAGTCTGACTGCCTCCGAGAGTCTAAGGAGGGTTAAGAGATTAGAAGACACACTCTGGCACGTTTACCAACAAAGTAGCTTTATTACAAGGGAATGTACAACAGTGCAGCATGTATGAATGGTTTTTCTAGAGAACTGGAAGTGGAAAAGTTTCAGCAAACACTGAATTAGCAAAACAATCAAAAGTGCTTGGATTGCATATTAAATTCTCCTGAATTGAGTGCTTTTTCTTTCTACAAGTAAGGCCCCCAGCCTAAATACATCTGACACAGCAGTTTGTCATCCGTGGCTTCTTGTATGAGGTAATGGACGTGCCCCTCTATTGACAGAGGAAGACCCAGCACTTTATTCCTGCTCTTAATCACTCCCTGCAGGCGCTGCTCGATTTCACACACGTGGGTTTTAGCCTGGCAGAGAACAATAAAAAAAAAACACAGAATTAGGTTTAATTGAATCTATATGTTCTGTATTTGCAAGCAAATGCAATTTAAGAGGCAAAAATTAAAGAAATATGTCCACCTTTTCATTAACTATCTCTCCCGTCTCATTGGCCTGCGCTTTCGATAGTCCTTTGGCTTGCTTGCTCCACTCCACCAGCGGGTCATGCAGGAAGGTCTTAAGCACACTTAGAGGGGCAATTAAAAACAGAAACTTTGACTTTAGAAAGCTGATTGAGAGTTACTGTATAAGTTTAATGGACCTGAAGTTCAATTTTGTTAATTTATTCACCTTAACAAGTAAATGTGCTCTGTTCCCTATGTTTTTAGGTCCCATCTTTTATATACAGATTCATAAAAGGTTGAATTTTATAATGATAACATTTTTATGTGAGTGTACCTCATGAGTGGCTCTCTCTGGTCTCTCATTAGTCTCAGAGTAACCTCACAGGCCTGCCTAAAGAGGCCCTCAGTGCCCATGGGCCCCATAGCATGGACCATGTTTTGGGTCAGCCGAAAGGGAACAACCTCTGGCACATCAAATGTCTCCCCCTAATGGAGAGGGAGAGAATAGCAGAAGTTAAACTTGAAAGCAATAACATGCATTTGTGTTAAGCATAAATATAATAAATAATCAATATAATAATATTCCTAAATAATATTTTAATGGAATCTGAGGCAAAGACAAACCTTGTTAAAGAGGCAGTTGAAGTCTACATGAACACATTCCCCAGTGAAGGAGTCGAAGAGGATGTTTTCTCCGTGGCGATCTCCCAGACCCAGGATGTAGCCCACCATAGACATCACAGCAGTGGAGCGGCAGTATGCTGAGCGACTGCTGTACCTGTAAACACACAAATACACCAAAACATTTATTCTTGGATTTATCTTGATCTTAAATTACACTTTAAGCGGACTTAAAAAAATAAATCCTGAATAGAAACATCTTCTTTCAAATGTGGTTAAGATGTTAAATAAAAATCACTGACATTGCTGGTAAAACAGTGACCTATAGGAGTGTAATTATAGCAGTCTTGTAATGAAGGTCATACCATGACGTGGGGTCAGGGAAGGTCCGGAGGAACCATTCATAGAAGACAGGGGGGTGTCGAGCACACAGCACCCCCTTGTGGATTCGCAGCTTTTCCTCAAAGGGAGCTGTCTTTGGAAGAATAAGCTTCCTGAGTTCTTTACCTGATAGGTAGATACCTTTGAAAAACAAGCAAATGTGAACCATTTAATTATTCCACCACATTTACTAAAAACAAAAAAAAAAAAAAATGAAAAAGTTTCTGATTGTAGGCATTATGAGAAAGGATACCTCGCTCTTTGTACAGCTTGGTGAGAATGTGCCGCAGTCCGGCAGTGTTGTTGACCCATTCGATGATGCCGCACTCCTCATTGAGGGGAATCACAGCATAGGTGCGGATATGTAGCTCCCTCCGTCTGGACTCAGCATCTTTACGTAGGCACTACACAAAGACAAAGCATGTACACTTTCAAATGCTGATCTTCAAACACTGAGTATTGTGACACATTTTTCACACATACTAATTTATCAAGTACAGCTGCACTATATAATGAGCTCCTGCACTTAAAAGATTTAAAAATGTTCAGTTTTTGTTCACAATAAGAGAATATAATAAAAAAATAATAACACACAAAAGAAGAATGTAGCCCCAAAGTTCACAAGCTGGAAAAGTACAATCTTTGGTGAAATTAACTCACAAAATATAAAACAGTGAGAACTCATGAGAAAAATGTAGAAACATCAACTTTTCCTGCCTTAAACTGTAAAAACAAACAATCTCAGTTAACTGTATTTTCCTGTTTGCTTTTCATGGGAAGGCACAATGTGTCAAGTATTTATACATAAATATACTGAAGTATTTGTTTAATGTTGTTTACTTTAGTAATTCTTTTTATTCAGACCTTCCCCATTTTATTTCTTGGTTTAATCTATGAGTCTCTCTACAGACAGAACTCAGTATATATTCATTTAATTTGAATGAAATCTCACGTACCTTATTGATGAGACAGTTGAACTCCATGAGCCTGCAGTCCTTCCTCAGGTCATCTTTAGGTTTACACATCATGGTGTAACTCCGGCCATCTGAACCTTTCAGACTTATCTTCTTTGGCTTCTGCAAAGAGGCCAAGATCTCCACCTACATACACAAGATTATTTTCTGTTACTGTCATCAACTCTTGTTGAATACTAAATATACTATTGAGGTGGGTCACAATATTTAACGCCCTCTTTCTCTTACAGTGTCTTCAAAGCCATCCAGGTACGCCCAGTGTCCGGGGAAGGCGTCGTGCTGTGTGTTCGCCCCACCTGTCGAAGGCAGTGTTGGGATGAGAACCGACTGCAGAGGGATCAGGATCTGACTGAAAGTCGGCTCCTCCACCAGACGTTTCAGCTGCTTGAAGTGAACGCTCATACTGAGGGTGGTGCTGTTACCATCCACCTGAAAGACACATTCAGAAACATCCATCTACTGCTGGCTACTTTGCACTTTTTATTTATAGTTTTACTCCCTGCTGCAGTACTGTTCCTCATTCTCATGTGGATAATCTAATCTAGGAACAAAATATTTGATAAAAATAGGATTTTGAAACACAAACAGGTTTATTCTTACTGAATATTGTAGATCAGATTATAAAACCAACACATTTATTTAATAAACAGAGCCTTAAAACATGATTGAAGAATTATTTAGATTCAAAAGATGATTTAAGGATTAAAAAGTCACAAACTGTAGAATTGTGTGTGTGTGTGTGTGTACCGGCTTGTTACAGAGCTCCAGAAGCTTGTCTGTCAGTCTGTTGGCATCTCCAATGAATTTTTCCAGAGACTGTTTAAGACTGACGGCATTCTTAAGGATCTGATTACAGCGATTCATACGCATGGGGTAGGATGACTGGAAAGAAAAAAGCAAGACATTCAGTTCAGCAGTGTTTTGAATGCAGAAACATTTTGCTGTTATTATACAAACTCTCACATAGGAATTGTAATGTTTGTCAGGAGGACTGATCTGCTAAATAATATTTCAAATCAAACAAAGGAAACAAACACATGAACAGACTTGCAAAAGTTAAATTCTTGAGCTACTCATTTCTTTATCTTTTGCTTCAAAGGAGCCAGACTTTCTAGTAATTTTTAAAGTGGTCTTGAGCAACAGTTCTCCAGGCTTTCTGAAGGTATTTCAAAGGCTTTGGTTCAAATGACAATGAGTGTCTACAGCCTTGATCTTGACAGAGAATGGAACAAAAGGCAGTCAACATACAAAGAAGAGCTTTGAATGTCCTTCAAGAAGCCTGGAGAACTATTTCTGAAGACTACTTAAAGAAATTACAAGAAAGCTTGTCCAAGAGAGTTCAGGCTGTGTTGAAGAATAAAGGTGGTCATACCAAATATTACATTTATCCTCTTTGGGGTTACGTCATGAAGGGTATCCGGCATAAAACTCTGCTAAATCAAAACATGCAGAGCCCGATATGGCAACTCCTTTTTAACAAGTACTGACATTAAAGTTCATTAGAATTATTCAAACTGTATTTCCATGTATTTTTGCACACTTTTAGATAAATCACTGCACCTACTTCCAATTTTCTTAGCAAACCTTTAAAAAATGAGGGGTGGCTCATCTCTCTCACCTTGGAGACCGCAGTCATTAGCCACATAGCCTGTTGGGGGTATGCGAGGAACACTTTGGCCACAATGGTCATGAGGACAGTGAAGACCTCATTGCTGGAGTGACAGACCCTGGAGATGAGCTGGGAAAATGCGGTCAGGAACTGGTATGGCGCCAGGTTAGTACAGTGCTCGATCACTACTGTGTTGATTTTACCCAGCTCCTGTCGCATCTGTCTGTCTGCTCGTCCAGCTGAGGTGAAGGAATACGTATAATTTCAAGTGTTAATAAAAAGCCAATGAAATGCTAAAAGTAAACAGGTTGAAAGCAATGGGTTTGCAAATGAATTAGACTGAAACTGTAAATATCTCACTCCCCTGTGTGAATTGCTCACCTTTCTCACATTCACACACTTTGGCTCCAAAGTCCAGCCAAAGAGACAGCATGCGTGGCATGGCCTGGTAGATATACTGGTTTCCAAACTGCAGGGCTCTAGGAGGGAGTAAGTTTACAAGTGTGTTGTTTGATGAAGAAATTAATAGGTCTGAAGTAACTGATTATAGTCTGCAGGGCTGCAAATGAGCAGAAAGAACAATAACTTACTTTCCAAAGAATGTGACGATGTATCGGATCAGGTTACCCTGTTTCTCCAGCTTGTTATCCGTCACCATTGGCATCACTTTGTCATAGTACTTGGCTAAGTAGAAGTTGCCATCCTCCCACTCTGGTAGGAGGTTAGTCACATCCTAAAAAAACAAACAAACAAACAAAAAAAAACACATAAGGTGAAGTCAAGTGATACAGAAATCTGCTTTACCACTTCAACATCACTGGAAGGGTGACCTGTAATGTTTGCATTTTACATTATTTTTTGTCATTTTACGGAACATTTTCAAAGTCTGCTGCACATGTATTTGTAGAATCTAGTTTGAAAATGTTTTGATATATCAACCCTGTATGTCTTCATGATGGCATTCGACTCAAAATTGGCCGTCTCCTCCATGAAGCGCCCCACCAGCAGCATGGCTTTGCCTTTAGTCTGCAGGCTACGAGGGTCTGCCAGGGGCTGATCTTCAGGGAAACACTGAGCCACGCCCTTCTGCAGAACGATCAGGGCTTGGTGTACATCGCCCTGATGACAAACAGACAATTAGGCTTTATTAGTATTGCTTGGTTATGCACATCTGTGAAAATCTAATTTCCAGAACAGAAGAACTGAAAGGCAAATAGGAAGAAACTAAAGAAAATATGTTTTCTGGTTTTAGAGGTTCAAAATATGCAGTGCAAAATGTACAAATGCAAATATATTGCATCCAGTTTTTCATCATATTTTCTATATTGGTTTTATTTGCAGCCTGGTTTATACCTTAGACCAAAGCCACTTTGCCTTCTCAGTGACCAGTTCAGCTAGATTTGTGTTTTCTGCATTGAGAAGGGCGTTAAAGGCTGTCTGATGGTGTCCTGCTTTCCTGGCCACCCGGGCACTTTGTAACCAGCACTCCCCGACCAGCTCTTGACATACAGGTCTGCAGTGCAAGAGTGAGATGATAAATGCACATGTGAGTTTAGTAAGAGTTCAAGATACAGAAATCCTGTTGAATTAATAAGATATTTTAGACAGATTCGGATGTGTTTCAGAAAAACAGGATGTTCAAATCTTTGCAACTAAAACGTGATGTTTGTATAGATGTTTCTAGTTCCTTACTGTGGTCTCAGGCTGAGCAGGGCACGGCGGAGGGCCAGGATTGGCTCCTTGGCCCTGAAAGAATTTTGTGTCATCTCCAGTCGATCTGACCAATGGGGAGGCAGCTGGCTGAGGCTGGAGACGGAGCCCTCTCTCTGTTTCTGCAGCTCAGTGAAAGTGTGCTCCAAATCGCTGAGCATGTGGAGTCTAAACGCAGAGAAAAACTTTTTCAGAAATTTATTAAAACACAAAAACTTGATTCCAAACTGCGCTGACACCCACAGACCTGACAATATATTCGTATCCTCTCTGGTAGGTTCCACACTCATAACTGGCAGCAGACAGAGGGACAACCTGTTCCTTCCTCATCAGCTTCAGCTTCTCATAGAAATTTTCAGGATCCTGCTTCTTAGCTGAGAGCAGCAACTGGCCGAGCCGCACACCCCATGTACTGGACTGCTGGTCTGGAGACATGGAATAGAAAACTGTTTTAAGCAGATCCATGCTGCATGAAGTCACCAATGGTTTAAGATGCTGCAGTTTTCAAGGATCTGCTGTGTTTCCGCACTACCTGAACTTAAATAATCTTCCAGCAGGTCCCATTTTCCAAGCTTCCAGGCTGCCTCTACTCTGTAGGTGTTGAGTTCTGACTTCCACTGGTGTCTAAATGGACATATTACTAAATTAGGTGAACCTTTATTAACTTAATTTAAAAATCACATTTAGTAAAAATTAGATGTACTCTAATGTGTTTCTTACTTGTTCGCCAGTACTCCATTGACTTGTGTGATGACTGTGGACAGCTGTCCAAGACCAAGCATAGAGGTCATCACTCCATGATAGTGAGCGATCTTTACACAAAGGAACAATCAAAATGATCACATATCAAGACAACAGCAAAAGAAAAAAAAAAAACCTGCAGATTCATTGTCTTTTATATCAATATAAGAAAAAACATATTGTAGGAAAACACATAAAACTGGCATACTGTATATACACTTATCGGCCACTTTATTAGGTATGTCAGTTTCACTGTTTGTTAATGCAAATATCTAATCAGCCAATCACATTGCATCAACTTAGTGCATTTAGAGATGCAGACATGATCAAGACGACCTGCTGAAGTTCAAACAGAATGGGGAAGAAAGGTGATTTAAGTGACTGTGAACGTGGCATAGTTGAAGTTCCAGACAGGCTCGAATGAGTATTTCAGAAACTGCTGATCTGCTGCATTTTCCTCACACAACCATCTCTGTGTTTACAGAGAATGGTCAGAAAAAGAGAAACTCTCCAGTGAGCAGAAGTTGTCTGGGTGAAAATGCCTTATTGTCTGCTTTGAGCTGACAGAAAGGCAACAGTAACTCAAATAACCACTCGTTACAACCAAGGTATGCAGAAGAGCATCTCTGAATGCACAACTTATCTAATCTTGTCTAAAAAATGGGCTACAGCAGCAGAAGACCACACCAAGTGCCACTCCTGTCAACTAAGAACAGGAAACTAGCTATAGCCTCACCAAAATTGGACAATAGAAGATTGGAAAAAAGTTGCCTGGTCTGATGATCGTTTTAACTGTTTGCTGATGGTTTCACCTGCTGTGCAGCACTTTGGTCAACATCTGTTGTGTTTAAATGTGCTATACAAATAAACTGACTTGACTTGTGCTCTGAACCTTGCATTAATTTATATTTGCTTTACCTTTGGTGGGCTGAGAATGAAAAATAAGAACTTTTTACATATAAACTGAAGGACTACAAGATTAATTTAAAAATATTTGTAGTTAATTTGACAGCCTTTGAGGAAATAAATGTCTCAGAGATTTAATAAGTAGACAGTATAGACCATTTACTTGGAAACAAGTTACAGTGTGCTGTATATTAGTACAGTACATTAGAAGCATTTTAAAATGTTTTTAGAGTTCTGATACAGCTTCAGAGTTTTTCCTAGGAATTAAGTAAAGACTGAAAGTCAGAAGATGCAGAGGAGCAAAACATGATATTGTTGACCAATAAATCTGCATGCAATTGCAAACATTTTCTAACTCAAATGTGAAGCCCGGTGTACACGTGTATGGAATGTATGTGTTTGGGTACCTGGTCTGACTCCAGCTGTATGGCTCGGTCATAGCAGGCGGTGGCGTCGCGGAGCAGGCCGATACTCTCATGCTCAAGTATCTGTTCCTGGAGTGATGGCTCCTCCCTCCTCAGAGCGTTGACACCTCTCACTCCATCTGGCTCATGCATCGCAGCGTACAGCGTCTGTGACAACCAATCACGCACATCACAGTTTTACAGGATGGGCTTAAAGTCCACAACCCAGATTAATTGGATAGCTAGTTAAAAGACAACTGCACTTGTACTATTGGACTTGTAGCAGTCAAGATAACTTTTATGATGCAGCCAAAGTCCTGAGTCAGTCTTTTATTTAATGGTTAATAACCAAATTGTTGTCTGACCTGCAGGAAGGATAAATGGTCCTGGATGTTCTCTTTATTTTCCAGGATGTAAGCTTCAAAGTGCATGAGGGCACGAGTGTATGCTTTGGATTGTAGAGAGGCCTTGGCCAGAACATCCTGTGGGATACCTTTCAAGAAGGCCACCACACGCTGATAATCCCCACTCTCTGCAATAAAACATTTTAGTTTGAGGAGAAATACATTTTTTATACAGTTCACGGCAAAGAAGGTGTAAAAGCCACAATATTATCATGTAAATTATTTGCTTTGTTGTCTCACAACAGCAATTCAAAAAATGTGACCTGAAGAAAAGCTATAGATGTTTTTACAGTTTTTCAGTAAATACATCTCCTGAGTGATGTGTTTCAAAACTGACAGATGCTTTTGTGTCTCTTACCATGTTTGGGTTTGGAGTACAAGATGTGGCGGCTCCACTGTGTGAGGTGTGACAACATGCTGAACACAGTTTGAGTGCTCAGCTGTGATAGGCTGGAGGCCGTCTCCTGGGCAAGCCCCTCGGCTCGTCCATCTCCCTCTGTCAGTACAGCGAGCATTTCCTCTGTTACCTTTGAGAGAAACAAAACAGCCAAACAAAAATGAACCAATACTAAAAATACATGTATGATGTTAAGATTTTCATTAGGAGTGACCAGAATGGACAAGATTAGAAATGAGTACATCAGAGGGACAGCTCAGGGTGAGCAGTTTGGAGACGGTTTGGAGAGAGCGGCAAGGTGGAGATAGTTTTGACATGTGCAGAGAAGGGATAGTGGGTATACTGGACAAAGGATGCTGAAAACGGGAAGACATCAGAAAAGATTCATGGATGTAGTGAAGGAGAACATGCAGAGGGTTGGTGTGACAGAAGAGAATGCAAGGGATAGGGTGAGACAGAGGTAGATGATCCGCTGTGGGGACCCCTAAAGGAAGCAGCTGAAAGAAGAAGAAAAAAAGAGGACCAAAGACTAAAAATACATGTATGAACTTTGCAGAAGTAAGTGATACAGATGTGTCCTCACCTCTTGTTGCTCTGCAGGTGTGCAGCCCAGCAGCATGTACAGCAGAATATGAGGGAGCAGGTAGATGGTGACCTTGTAGTCGTGTTTGATGATGAAACTACAGCATCTGAACACCTTGCTGGCCAACTCGTGTCTCACCTGGAGAACAGAGAAACTTCCTTAAACTTCTGACTCGGAGAACAAGCTAATACTGCTGAAAAAATTCAAAGAGAGATGGGCTAACCTTGCTGATGAGATATCCAGCCCAGGTGGCTGACCAGTCAGAAAACTTGCTGCCTCTGTTGCTAAGGTACACTGGTTTCTTCAGCTTAGACCAGTTCACCTCCTTCTGGCTGCTTTTATATCTGCAGGTAAGAGGGAGAGAGAAAAGAATGGGTGATTCACAAGGACAGGAGACAGAAGAATGGAGGGCATTTGTAAATACTAATAGAAGGTGAGCAAGAAGATAAAATGTAGGAGAAGGGAGGAGAGAAGAGAAAAATAACTGTCATCTGAGGGCTTTTTATTTCCTGAATTCTGAGTCAGACAATTACAAGCAAGGTTATGTGTATATGAAAATATACAGTATGAAGGTGTAAACTTAAACCTGCTGTTGAGGTGAGGCTCCAGTATTTCTTGAATCTGCTCGGGGAATCTCCTCCACAGACGGCGGCCTGGTGAGTCAGTTCGACCCTCATGACACTCAAAAATGGAGAGCAGTTCCTAGAGTGGATATAAAAGCACCCATACAAACACAAATTTCAACATAAACCCAAAAAATAGAGCCGCGCACACACTAATTTAAGCCATTGTATACCTGAATTGCATAAGCAGCAGAGTCCTGGGCTCTCACGTCATCAGCGTACGCCAGAAATGTTCTGGTCAGTTCAGTTAGCAAATCATAGGCAAAGTTGGGATCATCAACCCCGCTCTGTCACAGAGAAAAACACACATTTCAATTAACTTTGGTTTACACAGTGTCACATAAACATGACACACCTGCCTACAAACTAAAGTATGTTGCACAGTGAGCTCATCTCACCTCAAAAGTGGAAAACGCTACACAATAAATGGCCAAAAAATGGAGATTCGTATTACCTGATGTTGCTATAGAAAGAGGGAGCCAAGTGTATATAATAATAAATATATATAATAACTAGTCACTTTTTATTTGTACAATAAATCATTAGTAACTTAAAGGCTCATTTTATTATTATTATTATACCTACAAACAGAGATGAGAAACAAGATTACAGAACTTGTTACCTGAACCTAGAACAAAACAAAAACTTTCAAAAATTCCTCTAAAACTTTCATTTAGTAATATAAAAATTTTCCTCTGAAAAGGTAAGGAAAATATAAAAAAAACCAACTATATATTTAACACTAAATTTGCTACTTATGCTAGTTATTTACCACAAAGGTGTTGTGGTTGCCGTGGGTGAGTGTTTGGGACAGGTCCAGGCGCCCCGGATCCACAGCGCCCAGTTCCCCCAGACACTCCCCACAGAGGAGCCTGGCCTCTGGGGACGAGTCCTGGCAGCCTTTCAGCAGCACTGATACCAGGTTGGAGATGACAGGCTCCACCGCCTCACTCGCACAAACCTGCCGTAGCAGCCACTCCTGCACTCCACAACACATGGAAATATATATGGTATGGGAAAATAATTATGATAAGTTGAAGTAAAAGGTAACACAGCGGTAAAAGGTAACTGAAGCCTAATAGCAGCTGTGGGTAACAGTGAGAAGTTAAAGGTGGACGATGCTGGAAGTGGATTAATGGTAAAGGGCATGATCAGCACTAGACAAAAACAGAAACATTGATTTAAAATGGTAAGATGTGTTATGTTAATTTATAGACACATCCCTGTAATAGTATATAATTCCTAATACTAATGATCCCAGTTTTCACTTTTACATTAGCTTTTACAAAGACAGATTGTATGAAAAAGACAGATTTCATAACAGTTTCCCCACAGATTATGCAGCCAGTGATTCTGGAAAATTGCACAGTCTCCTGGTTTTATTTTATATTCTTATCTGAGTTATCTTTGCAAACAGGGAGCTGCTACCTCACTCTAGCACTTGTTTGGGTGTACCTGGTTACTATGCATCATGTCCCTCAGGCTGGTCAGCGCATGGATTCTCACGTCCACATTCTCATGCTGAACGGCTCTCATGGAGAGCTGCAGTGCCGCGGCCAGGTCACTGCTGCTGGCCGTCAGCTGGAAGAAAGAAAGAAAAATAAAATAACACAATCTGATGTACATATTTTCATCTTTAATAGATCACTATAAACTAAGCTTTTGTTTCACAAATTTAACTTTGTTTAATCATTGTGACCTTCATACAGACCTTTTTGTAATCCTGCATTACTGTGTGGATGTCTTTTAGCTCTGGATGATCTGGTAGAAAGTAAATCTCATGGAGGTAGTCATTAACTTCTTCCCTGTGATAAAATGAAAGATGTGATGAATCTAAAAAAAACTATGTTATTAAAAAATGCTAAAAATGGCTGCACTTCTTTTTGATTAAATGTTTAAAAAAAAAAAAAAAAAAAAACCAAAATTAAAAATTTTTTTAAAAAAAAAAAAAAAAAAAAAAACAAACC
>VUQS01017504.1:2020-15876 GCA_015108495.1 Heterochromis multidens | reverse complement strand
AGAGCGCTCTGGAGCAGGTTATCATCAAGGATGTCTCTGTACATTGCTGCATTCATCTTTCCCTTGACCCTGACTAGTCTCCCAATTCCTGCTGCCAAAAAACATCCCCACAGCATGATGCTGCCACCACCATGCTTCACTGTAGGGATGGTATTGACCAGGTGATGAGCAGTGCCTGGTTTCCTCCAAACGTGACGCTTAGCATTCAGGCCAAAGAGTTCAATCTTTGTTTCATCAGACCAGAGAATTTTGTTTCTCATGGTCTGAGAGTCCTTCAGGTGCCTTTTGGCAAACTCTAGGCAGGCTGTCATGTGCCTTTTACTGAGGACTGGCTTCTGTCTGGCCACTCTACCACTATAAATGCTATTACCAACAGATCAGCAAATAGCTAATATCACCCGATAATATCAGCCCGCCAAGCAGTTGGGCTCTAGTTTTTGAGGATTGTTACACCTTTCTTTTTTATGTTGTGAGGATTGTTATTAAGCTAGTACGCTATTTAAGACAGTTTAGGTTGAGTGTAGGTTGGGCTGTACATTTAATTTGATTGTTTGATGGTGAATTAGTAAGTATATGGGTAGTTTAGAGGCCAACTGACTTCACTACACAGTGCTGCACTGTGTTTGCAACATTCAATTCAATTCAATTTTTCAATTCAATTTTATTTATATAGCGCCAAATCACAACAACAGTCGCCTCAAGGCGCTTTATATTGTAAGGTAAAGACCCTACAATAATACAGAAAAACCCCAACAATCAGATGACCCCCTATGAGCAAGCACTTGGCAACAGTGGGAAGGAAAAACTCCCTTTTAACAGGAAGAAACCTCTGGCAGAACCAGGCTCAGGGAGGGGCAGCTATCTGCTGCAACCGGTTGGGGGTGAGGGGAGGAAGACGGGACAAAAGACACACTGGAGGAGAATCAGAGATTAATCTGCAGCTTATCTTGCATATACTCAGACCAAAACCTTTGTTCTACTTTTAACACTGTCACTGGTGGCCAAAACATCCAGTCAGCTGAGCACAAAGATCTTTCCAACTGTTTGTCAAACACTATAATGTCAAACCTTTAAGACAAACAGTATTGTCCCCTAAAAACAGCATGGATAACAAGTAAATGCAGTTTGTGTCATAAATAATAATAAGAAGGCTACACTGATACCTGTATTTATGAACCCTAACGTTGGTATAAGAGTTAATTAAGATCAGTTTCCAGTCCATGAGATCATGTTGTTACTAGTAGGGTTCCACCAAAACATCCTGTAATTCACATCCAATGGTTTCACTTTTCAGCTTTCAACCCACTAAAGAGAATTGCTGCTTTCTGGTTTACTGATGTGAAATTAGATCTTGCAATCCTGACCAGGTCAAAAGAGCTAAAAAAAAAAAAAATTGTGCAAACTCTATTTGAAGAGCGGATTATCCCTTTCTAATCTTATCTGTTCTACAATACATCCATGGCTCTCCAGGTAGGAGTTTCTAAGAACTGCTACTGTAACAAGTGTATCCTAACCTCCCTTTCAGTGACATATTTCACACTGTGACAGAACACAGGACACGGGGCTCTCCCTCACAACATAATCACCTTGTAAAAAGACAGAGACATTTCCCTTGTCAGTTGGACATGCAAAACCACGATCATGTGCACCACCCATATAACAAGAAAAAACACATTTGCACTGGGAGATAAACGGACATAACGGTATACCTCCCAGTGTATAGCTCACTGTTGCTCCGTAAAGACAATAACTTCCTTCTCCGTGACCACTTTGTTTTTCTTCAGTGAGGCATGCTGGTGTTCCTGATCAACTGAGACATCTGTAAATAATGGCTCTTTTATAGTTTATGAATCTGTTCTTTGATTATTGAAGTCATTCACGGAGACCTAAATTATTATCACTGTGCCCTACATTTACTCAGAAATTAACAATGATGTTTAGTGTTTGTACTGCTGGCCAAGCAATCACTTGACAGTTTATATTGTAAGGTAAAGACCCTACAAGACAGGACCACGAAAACACTGAGTACTGCCGAAGCTCATTCCAAACACTTTAAGTTATCACGTCAGACAGGTATGGCCTGTAATGCAGCTTCTTGTCTGTCAACAATGACATTAACACGACAGCCCAGAACACCTAAGAACGTTTCTTACTAAAGGATGGACACTTACTGACACAGTTTCTCACTTGTAGCAAGAATTTCTGTAGTGGTTTCGTCTGAATTCAGTTCACGCTTTGCCCTTTGAATATTTCCAATAGTTTAAAGTTTACACATTCCTTCAATACAATGTGCAGTTTTAGAACGCGTTACAGTCTTCTAGTTCAACGCGTTCCCAGCTATTGGTGAGAGGCAAAAACATTTTAACCTACTCATTTCTTAATACATTTTGGAATACTTAGTATTTATACGCCGAATTTTCTAAAATACCCCCAAAAACTTCTGCCAGACGTCGTTCGTACGCAGAAAAACCTACATGTTTACAGAAAACCGATGGCAACAGAAAACCGACTAAATTATAAATGGAGTTCCGCAAGCGTCTAGCCGCTGTGGAATTCCGCACAGCTTTCGTAGCGTTTCAGCAGCTTTAACGTTACTCACCACAGTCACATATACTAGTTTTCTTTCTGTCGCAGCTCGTCCACACACACAGCCCAGTGTGAAAACAAAGAGCACCGCAGCTGGCACCATGTTTCTGCCTGTGTCACCGGAGTGCTAACCTGTGTTGGTTTCAACGGCTAACTGGCTCGATTTCCTCTCTCGCTTGGGTTGGGTCAAGTCAGCCAGCGAAACTCGAGTTACATCGGAAGTTATAATATAAAGTGTAGCAATTTTTTAAAGAAAAAATAAATAAAGTGGAAGCGTGAAGTTGAACGTATTTCTGCTATTTTCGTATCAATTTCTAAAACCGTGTATGATATTTTTCACCTACATTTGCCCCCTTTAATTGCTTGAGGCGTATTTTATTTTGAAATTACACAAGTTTAGTTGTAAGACTATAAACGGAAGTGACGGAACAACCTGTCCTTGCATGTCTATGCTTGTCCGTGCTCGTCAACAGTATAATAAAGTACAGTATCAGCCAAAATGTAGTGATTTTATATTTTAGTAATATAAATAGAATATACAGGTATAATATATTTTATATACATTATTGTATTATAATATTTTAAATCTACTGTACTATCCATTATACACTATTTAGATTTATTCTGGTTAGTTATATTTACTTATTAATTATACTTTTTTTTTACTATATTGTATTATAGTAACGTATGTATTGTATTATAGTAGTATTTTACTATATTGTATTAATTTTAATTTCAATTATTTGTCTTGTCATATTTTATTTTATTGAGGTGCATACAATACTAGTCTACTTATTTGAGCTATTTGGTTTAGGTTGTGTTTAACTTAATTTTTAACAGCTGTAACAAAATAATTTATAACTTTAAATAAATAGGACCAAGCATACAGAGTTATATGAAGTTGGTGTAGGTTTTTAGATTTTTAAGGCTTCTGCAGAAATGCAAGTTGCTTGTTTGTTTAGTATCGGATTTTTTTTTTCTCTTCATGTTTTAGATTTATGACAGGAGGGTTTGTCTTTTCCTGCTTCAAAACCTTTGTCAATCAGAAGTGCCATTTTCATTTTTTAAATCATGTATTTCATCTTGGCATTAACTGTTTAAAGCAATCACAGTTCTTGTCACTTAACTTCAGTTTAAAAAACAGAAAAGAAAAGAATCATAATTAATCTAATCTAGGTGAAGAGAGAATCTAATTACTAAAAAATTTTAAGATAGTAAATCAAGATGAGCCTTTACATTCCCCGGATAACCACCAAAACACGTCAGAGTCAGGGGTTTCCTGTTGGGTTGCAACTCTCCTTCTCAGCCACTAGAGGACACTGTTGTTCTAGGTGCAAACCGTCCCACTCGTTATTCTGACAGGAGACTTGCTGCTCTGCAGAATTACATAAGCTGCGAGGTGTCAAGGTGTTTCAAGATATTGTTAAAATAAAAAAAAAAACTGCCTTACTTTTATTGTATTACACACATACGTTGTGTAATGGTCATATACTGTAATCTATGTACTACTGAGGCAACTTGTTTAATCCATTTTAAGAGCAGAAACCCCCACTTGTTAATTAAAAGTTAATGGACTTGAAAGTGAATCAACAACAATTTCAAGGAAAATATATTGAATTATTTTATTTATTAAGACATTTATGATGCAAATAATAGCTTTTTGCGTAAATAATTATCTTAATTGTTGACCTTTCATCTGTCTTACAGGTCGCACATGGCCATAGGTCACTCTTGTTTTAAGCAAGCATCAGTCAGGGAGGTGTTAAAAGTTCAAGCTGCAGGTGTGGAAGACTTTACAAGGCTTCATGTGCTGCAAAGCGGTAAATATGGGAAACCTTGGATTCGGAGCTGACCCTTCTGCCTGAGCCTGACTGTGAAAAGCAGCTTTGTTGGCAGCAAGAAGCACTAAACTCAAAGATGTTTACACTACAGCCACCAATCCTCAGGAGAGCTGGAAGACCTTGAGAGGTTTCTTTAGCTTTTGCTTTTGTTATCACCACAGAAAGTGAAGTGAGGACACTAAAATGGTTGTTAACAGTCTGCAAATTAACAGCTATTTACAAGATATCTATAAAGACTTATTGGTAGCTTTACCAGCACAAGTACATAAGCTGGAGTGAAAGATTGCTGACAGTTAGTCTGATTCAGGGGTGTTGATTTATTTAAACTAACATAATAACCAGGTAACCAGGTCTCTGTAAGGCAGAATAAATCAATATGTCAATCAAAATTTAAATAATTTACAAGCAGGAACTTACAAGACAGAGACCTAATGTTTAATAATCCACATTTAATTGATTTACTCTTTGGTGAAGTTGAGGGGTTATGTTATTTTTTCTTTGTGAATTTTTATATTTAAATGTTTTTTTTGCTGATTTTTGGTTTGTTTTTTGATGGTCTGGGTCACTACAAACATATGATTTTATAGAATATGTTGCATCACTACAGATTAAACAGTCTGAAAGTATGAATGTTTGAAAGGAGCTCCACTTTAAACATCTTCAGCAGTTATGTTAATCATTATAATACTGATGGGGAACATTTTTTTCTGCAGAAAAATTATTTTTAGTTTCGATAATTTATGTTCAATTTTCCAATAATACTGGATAGCACTGGATTTTAGTGGTTTAAAAAAAAATGTTAAAAATCAACACATACTTCATTTCAGAAATATTAGTTTGATATAAGAGCTACAGTGATATCAGATTTTCACCCAAAGAATTCAGAATAAGTAATATTACTACAATGGCTATGGAAAATATGAATAACAATAACTTTACTATCACTGAAACTTTATTTGGCAAATGAATAACAGTCTGAATATGAGTATAGGGATGTGCAGATTCTGTAAACGTTTACAAAAAAAGACAGTCACACCACTGTTAACTATATATTATTATATAAATATGAGATCATTCTTTCATGTTTAAATATCACCATTATCATCAATGCTGCCAGTTGAAAACTCCATAATAATCCAGTAATTATTAAGTAAGTGGTCCTTGAGTTGTATCTGGCCCATCAGAAGTCTTTTTTTTCACACCTCTTCTCATTGCCATAGGATAAAGTGGAGGGTTCATGAAGCTGAAAATTAATCAGAGGCAGAAAGAATCCCCAAATATCCTGCTGTGGTAGAAGAGCTCCTATGTCATTGATGTTTTTGCTTTACTCTTATTATACTCTGCTTTCATAACAATACACAATGCTTGTTTTTAACATGAAGTGAAAGTTACTGACCTAAGATGTAAACAGAAAGCGAAAGAGGAGGGAGTTAAACTTGTAAACCACACCTTTGGCATGTTGTATACATGTATAGTGTTCACTCAGTCAGTTTTTATTCCTCATTAGAAAATTGTTTTGAAACAGAAGTAATCATTGGTGGTATTAAAATTTAGGTAAAAGGGAGCCCTGTTATATATTAGAACTTGATTTCGTCACCCATATGGTGATATGACCTTTGACTGTTTACCCAAAGTACACTTTTTGAAGTTGTCTACGGTGAATTATCAGAAAACAGATAAATTATCCAGGTCACCAATGTTTGTTCAAGTTACTCTGTGTCATACATATCAAACTGTATGCAGTTTTGCTATTAAAACTATTATATATTCCATGATATTGAGGTCTAAACAGTGGATCATAGACAAACTGAACAAAACCAGGATTTTGGATTTGGATTATGACACTTGGAGTTGGTGTAAAATTGGTTTTATTGCATTTTTTTTACAGAGCTTACACTAAAAAAAAAAAAAAAACTCTTCGCCCTCAATAAACCTGAAGCAGTCATTTTGAGTAAAACACAACTGAAATATATAACATCTAAGATTTATTTATTCAAATAATGAATCATTAAGGAAAATGTGCTTGGTATAAACTGAATGTATACCAATCAAGTCAATTTCATTTGACCAGATTCCATTAAATGTAATGTTTTACATTGCACTTATGTAACAAAATTACATGAAAATTTTACATGTAATCAAATTACTTTTGGGCATACATTTTTTTGAAAAAAAATAAGGAGACTTGCTAAAGTTTTTATACAAAGAAAATCAGCTGATTCTGAGAGGGTCAGATGGGACGCGCTCACTGATTATTTTATGGAATGAGCCTTTTTACTAGGGAATGTGCTACAATGATAAAGATAAAAGAGACCACAAGTTGTATGAAGGCCAAAAAACACCCAAATTAGTGCTTAAATAAACCCAGTACCCATCATCCCATCAACAGCAAAACAAAAATGTATTCGGCACCCTTCCCTTCATGTTGCTGCCAATACTGTGTCTCGTTGCCAGTCAGCTGTCAACAAAAATCCCTTTGTTAATTTGTTCTTGCCTGCAGCTGTTTCTATCTGTGGTCAAATGTGCTCGTGGAGGTGTTTATGTTTTTGCTCATATCTCAGCAAAAGCATAAACACCTCTCTATGTTTCCGCATGTGTTTTCCGCGTGTGCTGAAACCACATGCGGAAAACACACACACACATACACACACACACATCAACGATAATAATAATAATTATGATGTGAACAATAGTGATTAGAGGAGGCAGGATTAGCTTTAATCTACAGCATCTATGTTTGCTTAAGGGGGCAGATATGCTCATTAAGAAGAGGGATAGCCTCCCGTCACAGTGACACCTCAGAGATGGAAGTGTAATCTGCTTGTTGGGAGATTATAGAAACCAATCCCAGGGTATTGTTTCAGTGGGCTCGACCCCCCTCACTGACTTCACTAGTGATTATTAAGATCACAGGAAGAATTACTGACAAAATTACCGAGATGATCTGATGAGCAGATGTCTGTGAGCTTCCTGCTGCCATCTGATGGGCCCTACACAGCCTAATGCACGAATTCTCACCGTGCTGCATTCCCTTTGTAAATATGATCCAAGCAGGATGGAAAGTTTTGCTTTTTCCTGAATCACAATATGTGGGGAGCGTTGCTGCGCAGTGAGCCCAAGCAAACAGATGATGGCAGCATTTCTGCAGCTTTTGCTTGCACTTAAACCCCAGACGTATTTACTTGAGCCATTCCCACTATTCTGTATGAGATGGCTGTTTTTCATTCAGTGTGAACATTTTGGAAATAAAGTGCAGCATAAGCATAAAGGAATACCAAACCCCAGACTAAAAAAATACCCCCCCCCCCATCCCTCCTCTGCCTTTCTCTCACAGAAAAAAGTCCCTTTTCAACGAGATAATCACCCCAATTATCACCAAGTATAGTCGGAGAACTAGATGTGAACATAAATGGTGATGTGCTCAAATAAGAAACACAAGGTTCCAGTTGGAGAGGAATACCCACAGGTATAAAAATAGGCCACAACACCCCTTATATAACAAGTGGGACATCGGGGTTGTTTACAGCGTCCCTGCTTGAGAAATAAAGGGTTACAATCCAGCATTATGTTGCACATTTTAAATCCTCATTAATCCAAATGGGCACAATTGGCCTTCCAGTCACATCGACAGCACAAACAAGAATGTATTTTGAACTGAGGTATCAGTCTTTAAAAAAAAACACACACACACACACAAACTCAAAACAAACCGCTGAAGGGGGTTGGGTGAGAGGGGGTGCATGACGCTTTCGTTTTACAGTGGGATAAACAGGAATTCACGTTCCTCAATGGACTCAACGGTATTTTTCGTTTTCTACGTGAGAGAGAGAGCTGTTGGAGAAGCAGGCAGGGAGGCGGGGTTTGTTTGCTTTGAGTGACTAAAGCAGCCAATAGGCGGCGACGTTTTGGCCTGATGGACAGGCACGGCCCCTGCAGGACGCGCCGCCCCCCTATGACTCTGTGTTTTATTCTGTTTTTAGAGCAGCAGCGTCACATGTTGTTTTTCTCCAGGATCAGATCAGTCTGGTCCCCACTGCACTGTTGCTTCTGCCGTGGCGGACAGCGGACATATTCTGCAATGGATTAGAGTTTGTTTGTTTGTTTGTTTGTTTGTTTAAACGGTTTATATTATATATTTATATATAATTTCTTTTTTTGCTTTTCGCCGTGAGTTTAGAAGAAAAACAAGACAAAAAAAACCAATTTGCTGATCTGGACTTAAAAAGAGAAGCGGAGAGAAAATGGCAAGTCCTCCGGCGACGGGAGGACACCTGTTATCTAATGGGACGAATGGGGTGAAGAAGTGCGGGTACCTGAGGAAGCAGAAGCACGGACACAGGCGATTTTTTGTGCTCCGGGAGCCGATCGAGCGCTGCCCGGCCCGGCTGGAGTATTATGAGAGCGAGAAGAAATGGAGAAACAAGTCCGCCGCGAAACGGGTTATAACTTTGGACTCCTGTCTGTGCGTAAACAAACGCGCCGACGCCAAGCACAAGCACCTCATCGCCCTCTACACCAAGGACGAATACTTCGCCGTAGCTGCAGACAACGAGCAGGAGCAGGAGAGCTGGTACAGGGTTTTGACTGATTTAATAGCTGAGGGGAAAGTGTACGACAGCCCTGCTTCTACATCCTCTCTAGTTGGCTTTGAAGAGGCCAGTTATGGACTCCTCACTCCAGCAACACCTGTCTACAAGGAGGTTTGGCAGGTCAACTTGAAATCCAAAGGTTTGGGTCAGGTGAAGAACCTCACTGGAGTGTACAGGCTGTGTTTGTCCAGCAGGACCATCAGCTTTGTGAAACTGAACTCTGAAACGGCTGCTGTCAGTTTACAGCTCATGAACATCAGGAGATGTGGCCACTCAGACAGCTTCTTCTTCATAGAGGTAGGCCGCTCTGCAGTCACAGGACCTGGGGAGTTCTGGATGCAGGCGGAGGACTCGGTGGTGGCACAGAACATCCATGAAACTATCCTGGAGGCCATGAAGGCCATGAAGGAGCTGTCCGAGTTCAGGCCGAGGAGCAAAAGCCAGTCTGCTAGTACTAACCCCATCTCTGTGCCCACACGACGCAACCTCAACAACCTCCCCCCGAGTCAGACGGGCCTTGTGAGGAGATCCAGAACAGACAGCATGGCAGCCACATCCCCAGGGAGGAAGGTCACGCCCTGTCGGATAAGAACGTCCAGTGAGGGAGACGGAAGTGTGACCCGGCCTGTGTCCATGTCCATATCTGTGAATGGGAGTCCTACCAGTCCTAACTCTGGGAATCCCCTCAGCAGGTCCCACACCCTCAGCAATGGGCGCACCTGCAGGATGCTAGAGTCCTCATACAACCTCCATCACAGCCGCTCGATGCCAGTGTCCAACTCCCCTCCTGCTGTCTCCAGTCCCATTAGCATGTCTCCCCGAGGGGGGGCCAGGATCTCCACTCCTGACAAAGCTAGGCGCCCCTTCAGCTGCAGCGCCTCAATCTCGGGCTCTCTCAGCGACACCGGCTTCATGCTGTGTGATGATTACAGCTCCAGCCCAGGTGAACCCAGGTTCCTCCCCCTGACCCGCAGTGACACCCCTGACTCTCTGTCCAGCACTCCTCCATCCCGTGACATCAGTGACCCTTGTGGCTACATGATAATGGAAATGGCAAATGGAAGCCGGTGCGGTAACGGGGGAGAGGGTCTGGCTTACAGGAAGCGAACGCACTCCCTCACCACGCCACGTCAACAGAGGGTGGTGGCACCGCTGTCCTCAGCCTCCCTGGATGAGTACACACTCATGAGGATGGCCCACGGACAGAACTCCCACTCTGCCTCACCCAAAGTGTGCTACCCTGAGGATTATGGCGACGTTGAAATTGGTTCATCCAGGAGCTCCAGCAGTAACCTTGGTGATGATGGCTATATGCCCATGACACCAGGTATAGCACCTCAGTGTGGCAAGGCAGACAACTACGTGCCCATGAGCCCCATGTGTGTCTCCGCACCGAAGCAGATTGTGAACCCTAGAGTGCATCCTCAGGCGGCTGCCAGTGGCAGTTACAAGACCAACTCCCCTTCCTCCAGTTCACTAGAGGACAACGGCTACATGAGAATGTGGTGTGGCTCTAAATCCTCCATCGAGAGCCCAGATAGACATGGTGAATACATGAACATGTCCCCTGGAAACCCACCTCCACTCCAGACCCCACCTGATTACTGCTTGGGCCTGCTGGCTACTGAACCCACATCAGTTAGACCAGCCTACCAGACTGGCTCCCTCACACTACCTGCTAAACTGCAGGCCTCCAAGAACGAAGATAACAGCCAGTATGTGCTGATGAGTCCCCAGAGTTTGAGGCAGAGGCCTGGGGAGTCAGACTATTATTCAGTGATGCAGCCTAGTGCAGCTCAGACCTCACCGCTGTACCCCTCAGCACCCTCCCCAATCAGACACAGCCGGGCTGAGAGCCTGCCCTACAGGGGGAGGCTGGGCAGACCTAACAGGCTGTCTCTAGACACCCTGAGGACCCTGCCCAGCATGAATGAACATCCCCTCCCTGGAGAGCCCAGGAGCCCCGGGGAGTACATTAACATCGACTTCAGTGGTGCCAGATTCTCACCGCCCTCTGTTGTATCCACAGAGAGCCAGTCTTCATCACTGAGCTCCAGTGGTGGGGGCCCGGGGAGGTCATCTCTAGCAGACTATATAAACCTGGAGCTGGGATCGCACTCACCAAAGGAGGCTGACACTCCAGCTGAGCGCTTGGACACACTTCCAGAGCTAACCTTGTGCCCCTGCTCAGAGGAGGATGGAGTATACCATGTGGGTAGTGAGAAAGACTCCCAGGGCCTCAGTGATGAGGTGAAAAATGATTACACTGAGATGACATTTGGGATGACCAGCTCGCCCCCACAGCTTGTACCTCAGAACACAGCAAGGTATGTGTCTGTTTGTGGTGTTTTATCATTAATAGTTATTCATTTAAAGCATTTAGGTGTATGTTTTGGTAAAAGTGTTGGTTGTGAGGTGGTAGTAAAAGCAAGCAGATTTACTGCAGGTGGCAACAAAACATCAATTAAATATATTTCATATTTTAGCTTTACAGTGACATTTTTAGTTACTTATTTCCTCATTTGTCTGCTTCTGTTTTCCAGTAGCCAGAGCAGCAGGGAGAAGATGCTCTCTATGGAGGACCAGGGCATCCCAGAACGCATCGGGGTCTTCCTGCTCGGTGCAGCCTCTTCCTCCACAGTGGACCCTGACTGCTCTGCCAAGGTCATCAGGGCGCATCCACAGGGACGCCGGCGCCATAGCTCTGAAACCTTCTCCTCTACCGCCACCGTGACCCCGGTCTTCACATCCTTCGCTCGCGACGACGCAGTGAAGAGGCACAGCTCAGTGGAGAACATCTCGTCCCGGAGCAGCGAGGGCTCCGACGAGGAGTATGGCAGCCCTGAGAACCGGCAGAGCTCAGCGGGCTACCCCAATGGACTCAACTATATTGCCTTGAACCTGGAGAAGTGCGAGGACCTGGTCGGCTTCAAACCCACCAGCAGCTGCAAAGGGGGCCTCAATGGATTGCACAGCTCACCATATGTCTGTTTGGGATTCAAGGAGGCTGCAACCACTGCTAAAGGTGGGTGAGGTTTATGTCAGATGTGTTACTGCTAAATAAAATATCCAAAGGGTCAGCTTTTAACAGAGGGAATGAAGGGTTTCAGGAATATGAGAGGCATCTCTTTAACTGAAAAGAGAGCAGTACTATACAGCTGTCAAATTAGTGAGAAAAAACATGAGGAAAGGCAGACTTGGATTTCTTCTAGATTCAGATTCAAACTGGCTCTTCAGTAGCTGATGATGCCTTCAGGTGCTCCTTCTAAGCTTCTACTTTTGAGTTCTCCTGTGAGTGGTTAATCTTTCTGTACTTAAATGTCAGGGTGCTGCTGGTAGCTGGAGTGTCCAAGTAAAGAAAGGAAAGTTGCAGCAATTCTAAAGATACTCTTAACTGCTTTTAGGATTCTTAATATATAGGCTTTCCGGTATTTCCAACAAAATGTGAACACAACATGAGACTGCTATGAAAGGAGGCTGAGGGCTGTGAAGTAAACAAGCACCATGACAAAGCAGGATGCTGCCTCGCTGTTTCTGTCGTGGGCTGAAGATACCAAAAATACAATCTCAGAGTTCCATCAACGCTTATAAAGAGTGGAAGTTTTTGCAAAATGAACAGAAATAACAGATTAGAGATTCATTCTAAACCTCCTGCAAAAAAGTCCACAGCAACTAATAAGTCAGAAGCATTAAATACTCATTTGTTAAGTCTATGTAACTGGTTTACTGTGGCTGGTTATTAGCAGGCATGCTGTTGTTGATGCCACGGGACTCATAGTGGAGGCTTCCTGTCAGTTGTAATGTCTCTCTTGGCTGCAGGCATTTCCGGCTGTTGTTTTTCAGTTGGATAGGCATTAGGATGTGTTGCACATAAATGTGACCTCTATAGACCCCTTATTCTCACCATCCTGTGATCAATACTGCATCCCAGAATATCCCAGTGTGCAAAATAAAAGCCCCAGTGTGGGGTAACAGACGACAGGAACGTGGGTGTTGCAAACAAAGTGCTTGGGGACAGCACAGTGTTGACTTTTAAGATAAATGTGACCCTCTGACCCCGTGCTGTCCATCGGAGACATCCAGCTCACATGCTTACGAGCACGTAGAGGTCAGAGGGGGTGGAGGGATGTTGTACCCCCAGTGTGAGGCCCAGCGCAAGTGGATATATATATGTGTGTGTGTGTGTCCTTGTGGGCAGTGACAAGGGGGAAAACAACAAAGCAGGGCCATCAGGTAACTGGATGTCATGGTCTGCATTCCTGGCAGAGCTGGTTTGAAAAGTTGCTGTGAAAGGGGCTTTGTTTTTGTCCCGGCTCCAGGCCGTTTCAATAGAAGGTGGCTTTTATTTCACCACAAGGCCCCTGTGTGTGGAGGTCTCATTTTTAGGATGCAGAACGAAGAAAAAAAAAAAAAACTCTATGTTAAGTTATTCGTATTTGTAGAGTCAGTGGCGCTCTGGTAAATAAAGCGGAATGTACCAATACCAAGCCACCCCCACTACATGGAAAATCAGCTTGTTTTCCCCAGAAGTGCCTTAATTTATGCTCTTTAAGCTTGCAACTGTGCGCCATCTTTGACAGTGTGACATGTTTGTTTTTATCTGTGTTGCCTCGCACGTGTCCTGTACTCATGTTTTTGGCAAGTGCTAATATTTTTATGGCACTAATAAAGCTTTTAATTGGCTAGGGAGAGGAAGGGAAAAGAGTCAGGAACATACATGTGGACTCTAGCACGTACACACATGGTGTTTTCTTTTTCTCTTCTTCTTTTTTTTTTTTTTTTTTTTTTTTTTTTTTTTGGTTTTTTCTTTTTTTTTTTTTTTTTTTAAGCAGTTTTTTTT
>VUQS01017495.1:2224-21194 GCA_015108495.1 Heterochromis multidens | reverse complement strand
CTGCTGATCTGCTGGGATTTTCCCACACAACCATCTCTAGGGTTTACAAAAATTGTTTCAGAAAAGAGAAAATATCCAGTGAGTTGCAGTTCTCTGGATGAAAATGCCTTGTTGATGTCAGAGTTCAGAGGAGAATTGCAAGTTTGTTTTGAGATGACAGGAAGGCAAAAGTAATAGAAATAACCCCTCATTACAACCAAGGTAAGGATCACAACAATTGGACAGTATAAGTCTGGAAGAACATTGTCTGATGAGTCTTGATTTCTGCTGTGACATTCAGATGGTAGGGTCAGAATTTGGCATAAACAACATGAAAGCATGGATCCATCCTGCCTTGTATCAACGGTTCAGGCTGTTGCTGGTGGTGTAATGGTGTGGGGGATATTTTCTTGGCACACTCTGGGCCCTTTAGCACCAGTTGAGCAAACTTTGAATGCCACAGCCTTTTTCAGTATTGTTCTTCACTGTGTCCATCCCTTTATGACCACAGTGTACCAATCTTCTGATGGCTGCTTCCAGCAGGGTAGCGCACCATGTCACAAAGCTCAGACCATCTCAAACTGGTTTCTTGAACACGACAGTGAGTTCACTGTACACCACCTATAGAGGCTGGTGAGTGTAAGTTAATGGTAGCTTATTAGAGTGGGATTGTGAGTGTGTGGAACTTTTTATTTTAATTGTGCAATATATGCACAATTAAAATACATTTACATTTACATTTTTTTACATTTACATTAAAAAAAAATTAGATTCAACTTTTTAAACAGGTTTTCTGAGTTACAGTGGGGACTGTATATATTTAGACATTGACAGTTTTTGTTATCTTAACTTAAAGAGCAGATATTCAACTTTAATTCAAAGATGTGAACAAAACCAATGCACTAACAGTTAAGAAATTACAGCTATTTTCACACATGGCCCACTATTTTCAGAGTAATTTTTATTCAGCTGCTCAAACTACAACTAAACGTGTGCCTTTTAAACACATCCATCATTGATTTAATTTCAGTATGTTTTAATACTCAGCTAAAATAACAAAAATGGTGCCAGTGTCCAAAAATACTGTATATAATGCATGTGAAAGACTTCTTAGAAAAACTTTCTTTATATCAAATTGGGAAAATATAAACTAATGTAAAAAGCAGAGAAAAGAAACAATCAAAGGGTACTTTGTAGGTATTTTATAACTATAATAATTATAGAAAGTTATATTTCTAGACCTACAATATATATATATATTTTTTTTAATCCACTAGCTGTTCGCATTACTGATGTATTTAAACACAGATTTTTCAAAAAATATTTGTCAGAGCTGTTTCGAACCAAAACTTTCTTGATGGTGTTTGCAACCACCAACACAGACTGACGATACAACCTTTGGCCAGCAGGTGGAGTGCTGTGCTTGTTGATGCAGTTCTAAAATTAGTCTCTCAAGCCTCCTGATAGGCAACTTCAGTGGCTGATGGGCTACTTTTAAAGCAGGGGAAAAAATAGGTTATGCCTTTGGCAGTAAGGAGTAAAAAAAAAGAAAGAAAAAAACTAGACACCTGTACATGCAGGAACCTGAAAATGCAACAACATATAGCAGTGTAAGCAGAGCATTAGTCAGAAACTTTAGCTTGAGGTAAAACAGGAAATGTCAGAGAAAAAAAAAGAGAAGCAGCAGAGTAGCGTGCCAAACAAAAACCACAGTGCACAGGGTAACCTTTTCACCTCTCAAGGGAAGTGGGTATTTGTGACTTTGGCCTCAGTTGCCATTAAAGTTATCTTTCTTAGTAATCTTGTTCCACTAAAACAGCTTAAAGATGCTTATTTTGAATCTCTTCCTTTTATTAATTAACGATCACAGCCTGTTTGTCACAGTGCTTCTGTATACTTGTCTGTTGCTCTGTCTGACATTTGTTTTTGCAGCCTTGTCCTACATACCCTTTTGTCACCATGTCTTTTCAGTTCTGCCAAAAATTTCAAGCAACATTCAGCGTTTATATTAACTTATTAATGTGTAATTTACCATTCAAATTTATCTAAAAGTCGAGATGTGTCAAACATGTATGCAAACAGGCAGGAAAACAGCATAAGCCAGAGAATGATTGAATGACATCCCCACTGTACAGCCACGGTTTTTGCATTGCTGGGTGTGATAATCATCAGGATTTCCATCACACAATTACAGTAATTTAAATTTCTCACTTACTGGCCACCAATACTCTTTCACTATTTTTAACATAATGTGTTCTAGCTTTTTCTGCAGTCAGTCTTTTTCTTCAGAAATAAGTGCTTTTTTTGTTTTATTACTTATGACTTGAATGTACCTTCATGAAAGATAAGGAAAAGAAAGCCTAGTGTCAGTCAGGTGAACTATAAAACCCAATATGTGTAATTCTACAGGTGTGTTACTTTCACAGTTTTTTTTTAAGAGAGAATAGCTTGCTCTTCACTCACTCTATTACTTTCTTTCTTTCGTCTCCAGGTTACCATAGCAGCAGCAGTGAGTGTGTGACAGTCATGTGAAAACGAAGCTGATTGGATTAAAATACTTTGTGTGATCAGAGGTCAGGAAAATGGCACATGTACAAAACACACATAGTCTGACCACACACACACACACACACACACACACACACACACACACACACACCAACAACTGAGACAGGTTGAAAGATCAGTTCTTTCAACTTATCTTTTTTTAGCAGTTTTCAACAACATAATCTGTTGTGTACACTCTTGTCGACTCATATTTCCCTATCTTGCTTAAATTTCCTGTCAAAGACACAAACAGAACCACGATACCATCAACCCACACTAAACTTCTCCCGAGTCTTTGGTGATCTTAAAGAAATAGGGCATTAAAGAAATGTGACCTTTAACTTTAGTTACTTTGTTTCAAAGGTTGTGCAGCATGAAAGAAATTGTAAAGCATGAAAAATGAGACAGCAAGAGTTTCAGTCATGTTTCTGACAGACTAAGTTAATCATATCAGCTTTTATTCTACCTGAAATATGCAGTTTATAGTTATCTCTGCCAGGATTTTTTTGCTCCTGGTTGGTTTGGTTGTTTGTTAGCAGGATAACTTAAAACTGTTACCAGAAGACATTTTTCCATGATGTATTTACAAATACATATCATACTGAAAAATGAAAACATGGGAGACATTGTCTTGATGTTCTTGAGGAAATATTACAAACTAATCTGGATCCAGATATCCTGGTTTCAGAGACCCAGTTCTTGCACAGACACCCAGTCTATTCTTGTTAATTTTTTACTCAGTGCCTGTGGGTTGTTGTGACCAAAAGTTTGACACAAAAGGCATACATTTTATCTTAAAACTGCCACAAACGTGTCATTAATTGCACAAAATGATGGGTATATAGTGTCCAGTACCGTAAACAACACGTGCTGTACATTTTTAGCACTCACTCATGTGAGATTAAGAGCTAGAGTAGGGTGAAACAGTCTGCAACCTTACTTTGTTTAGGAACACATAAAAGAAGTGGTTCTTTTTAGAAAAATGGCATTACATCAGCATGCCATGAAGGTAATGTTTAACATGTTGTTTATGTCGGCTTGTGATTATCATTGAAAAAAGGAACAATTGAGTCTGATGCAATTAATTTACCTGGTGCTTGATAAGTTCAAATTTTGACCTGATCATAGGGAAGTGATCAGACAACTGATCCTGAGGAGACAGTCCATCCAAGTAAAAACAAAAAGACTGAGCTGTGGTGCTACATCAAAGTCAGTAGGATTCTTACTCTTTTAATTATAAATATCTGCACAGAATTTCTCTGAAATCTGTTGAACACCTGTTGAGATATAGTCTGAACCAAAGCAGTTGGTTGACAAAAATAACATGACCATTGGTTGAAAACAGCTGCATGTGAGGCTTTCTACTCATCTAATGGGTACTGGTAAAGCAAGCCTTTTACTGCACTGGTGCTATAAATCAGTGTAAAGGGTTTAAATATAATTTCCAGTACATTCAGAGTAGACAGAAAGGCTTTTAACTGTCTCAACCATAAAAATTAAAAGAACTGGGAAATCTAATTTTTTCAGTCAATCAAAAAAATTGATTGAAATTGTTTTTAATGAAGTGAAAACAAAATGGTAATTCACTCTCATATTGTGGCTGCTAGTCCAGTACAAGGTAGAGGTGCGTGAAGTCACCTCTAAAGGCCATAATAAAAAATGTATTCCATCAAACATCCCACCTCATCCCAGTCTCTTCCCCATTCATCCTCTTCCCTCATGCTCCTGTCTTAACCAATCAGATGAGAGGGAAGCTGCAGAAACAGCAGCTGTATGGCAGTGGAGCGGGTCATAAAACACAGAGGGCTGAAAGGGGAAGTGAAGGGACCTGATGAGTTATTGCCCCACAAACATACACACCGGGTCCTGGGAACCGGGAACTTCTCACAGGGGGTCAGCATGGACCTGCTGGACCCACTCTTCACTTTGTGTATGCTTTACCACCTTATTGCAGACCAATGACAAGCTCTCACGCCTTCCTGTCATAATACTGCATGTCTATTAAAAAAAAAAGCAAACCTGTAAATGAGTCGTAAATTATCTTTTGAGAGCGCAAAATATTTATCTACATCATTTAGGTGTATAAAAATTAAACCCTAAACAAAGACATAGATATATTAATCAGAGTAGCGAGAGAAATATAGGAGAAATTAAGAAAGAGGAAGCTCGGCTGTATTACATTTTTTGTCAATTAATTATTGTAAAGATCCAAAATGATTTATGATGATGTGAATATTTATTTCAGTCCCTTCTCAATTTTTATTTATCTCATTTGTTGATAGACAACTTTGCTTGTCATATCTGAGACATACACATAATGCTGAGCTGTGGCTGTGAGAAAGTGATGGCTGAAGTGTGAATTCCAGTCATGCTTCTCTTTTAGTAGCTTGTGAATTTATGATACAATTAACCCTAGAAGATATGCTGAGCACACTTAATTTTACACTCACTATACCTTTTAGCTTGTGAGTTAAACTCTCAAATAATATGGTCTGCGCACATGTTATACATGGAATATGGAGAAAATGCCTTAAATACAAAACACCAGCCAGTTAAAACATACTGTACAAACTGTCAGACAGTAAGAATCTACTGGAGACATAAAACATCTTTTATTTAATCAAATGAAACAAGTAGAGCTCAGTGATTATGCCAGTTTATAGAGCTTCATTATACAAACTACAAGCTACAACTAATATAAAGCTGTTTTCAGCTTTGTGGCAGTGCATTTTAAAGATAATCCAAAAGGTTTGTTTTCCCTAAAAAGCAAACTAAATTTTTCAACCAATTAAAGCTTCTAAATATGTATTACTTATATGTTGTATTGATTTTGAGCAAGTAAAGGCCACTATGTAAATACATTTTTGTTTAATACTTACATTTTATACATCTTGTTCATGCTTCATGCATTTTCCTCATGTGTGTTCATAACCTATGTTTTTTGTATGCTATATAAGCATATGAGTGTATGTTCTGAGTACTGTCCATATGCTGTTGCAGTCTGTATGTGTTGTTTATGTACTTGGTTACTTCAATCCAGTAGTTGGATGTGAGATTAATTTGACCCAAGTGCACCCTTGGGCTTCAATGACCAAGGCATGATGGAAGAGGTTTGAGATTTACGTGCCTGTATGTTTGTGTGTTTCTTTTGGCATTGGTGTGTGTATCTGTGTTTCCCTGTATACTACGTGTTAATGTATGAGGTGACCTTGGGTGGGAGTTGCTAGGACTCAGTTTGACCTTACTGAGACCTTTCTCAGATCAACATATAATCAGCAACATAAAAGGCGCATTTGTTACAGCGAATTGCTTGCAGAGGTCCAAACTTTTGCTATAAAATCAATGAAAAAATATTGTTTCATCTTTAACTTTGGTTTGTTTCTGATGTTTAAAATATCTATTACAGTAATTAAGGTTTCAAAGTTAGGTTACATAAAAGTGACATGGTGATATGATTATTTTGGTTTAATTCCAGCGTTTCAGTGTAAGCCAAACCCAGTGCCACAGTGTGTTAATATCCTTTCCACAGCAGATTACATTAATTTCAGTAATAATTCCATTTGTGGTCTGAAATATAGGCTGTAGGAGGCATCAAAACTAACACCAACCTACACAAACAGTAGCACTTTTTTTGTGGCTAAAATGTTAGATCCTTGCAGTCCTTGCATGTTGTTTGTATGCTTTTGTTTAATTATTACTTCCTGCAGCTGACAGTAAAACTATATTCATCCCAGAAGCCCCGTTTTAGAAGACTGAGGGCTGTTTGCTTTCCACAAGTGAGAATTCTGCATGCATGAGTGCATGTGTGGTGTATGTGGGGATATATTTAAAATCCTATCAAAGTGTTCTAAATTTGTGCCCTAGTAGTATTTCTTGAAGGCACTACAAACCATAGTCTTGCTTAACTTCATAACTGCACTCTAATGAAAAATCAACTGTCCATTCTGAGATGAACCTTATCTTAGGGTGATTCAAGAATAATTTAGAACATCAGTAGCAATAATGGCAGTGTATAGAGCTAATATGCCAGTTTGTCTTGAAGTTGTTTGTGACTAAGGGAGTTGGGAAGCAGGGTGTTATGTGTGTATGTGTACGCGTGGGTGGGGAATATAAACCTTGCAGGGCCCAGATGACACTGCTGAGGCTGTTATTTTCCCACAGTGCAATATAAATAGCCTGCTAGTGTGGGGTGATGGTGGGCACGCTGGGGTGCTCAAGGGAGGATCCCATCCATACACAACAGCACATTCCTCTCCACCTGGCCCTGCCAGAGCCCCAGGTCAACTTACAAGATGTGTTCTCTTACGAACGCATGCATCCCTCCTCCTCACACCTTTCCTTCATCACCTGTTTCCTCACCTCTCTGCCAGCAAACCCTCTTCCACTCATCAGGGACCCCATGACTGAAGTTTCTGCCCACATCACGGTTGGTCATACTGTGACTTTGCACTCTCTGACTCTCCACCTTTGACCACTGTGGAACGCCGTGACGCACACATTCACTCATACACACGATCTTGGTTTCTCACACAAACCTGATCACAGTATAGCTGCTTTCTTTTAGGAGGTCAGCCACTGCCAAACGCTGTATCAGTATAACTTGTTCTTCATGACCAAAGCCAAAGAATATTAAACAAACATTTACAACCTCAGCTTTATCTTGATGGGCTGTTTAGTCATAAATTGGTTTTGAGTGATTACGAGTTACTTATTATTTATAGTTTGTCAAGATGTCCCCTATCTTAATATTTTACAACAAAATTGAAGCCAGGAAAAAAAAAACTTGCATTGGTATGTTTACTTTCTTTGTAGTTCATCCCATGTCTATTACATTGATTCAATGCTGATCTGATACCTTTTTTAACTTATGAGAGCTTTATCTGCCTCATTGTTGACATTTGGATCATATAACCTCAAGTTCACACAGGAAAATTATTTACAATGATTAAATATTTTGAAACCCTTGTATCAGATCTATATCTCTCTGTAAATAAGATATCATGTGGTGTCTCATCTTGTTGACCTTGAATTGAATGGAATGGATCACAATCATGGCTGATGATTTAAGTCTAACCTTTAACACAATATAGCCACAGGTCTTTTATCCTCTGGAGGCATGCATATCACACACGTAAAGCTGTCTGCAGGCTGCCTCTTTTACAACAGTCAAAAAAGGTCAGTGGGAAAGTAAGAGGTGATAATCAACCTTAAATATACTCCCCTTTAGCTTCCTGTCCACCAGATCTGCTTACACTGTAAAAAATGGCATTAGATAAATGATACTTCCTGCACAACATGTGCACGCGTCTTAACAGAGACACAGAGGTCATCAGAACTTCACACCTAAGTTCATGCTCATCTCAGCAAAGCCTGCACAAAATGCCAGCTAGTCAACACTCTCACTGAAGCTTAAGGACTGCACTTAGATTTAAGAGTGCTGTTCTCAATATGCCATAATACAAACAGTGTAATTATACAGTAAGTATGAAGTATATAGAAGCATTCAGAACCAACATGCAGCAACCACTTCAGCTATGCACAACTGTTGATGCTAGCAAATCAGTTGCCACAGCCGTGTAATGAAAAGTGTATCAGTCCCTGCCACTACTAATTATAGAAAGGCATCATATACACACTTCATGCTATCTGCCATCGTCAAACATAAAGGCAGAGTAACACTCTTCTTGAATAACAGGCACTGATTTGGTTTCACATGGCTGTCACGCTCGGGGAAGATGGCATTTTTATGGTTAAGGGGAGTGGACAAGAACACATGAGCCCCTTGGTATAATCAGTCATGACTATCTGTCACATGAGCACCATGATCTGCAGCACAACACCAGCCGACAGCTGGAGTCACCTTTGACGGATGAGGTTCAAATCAGCGTGAAGAGCCCCAACACTGATGAAAGTGGCTCTCACCAGCGATGGGTGACTGATGGGTCTGATCCAGGCCAAGTATAGTTGAAATACAAAAACTTAATACTCACAGACTTGGTCCAACATGTGCTGCATAAAGGCTGAACTTCTGAAGACACATTTATTTTGCTTCTTTTAATGTTAAAAATCTATTCAGTGCTAACAAAGTATCTATTTTCTTTTGTTGCCTGATAAACTTAAAAGGTTTTTGTCATTTCAAACAAAAGATCTGAAGCTGTAGTTGTTGATTAGTTTAATAAAATGTGATTTAAAACATTAGAGCGACTGAGCTTTCTTTTGCTTTATAGCTTTCTCTGAAACCATGTCAGACTTCTGTGTTAAAGCAGTCTTTTCTCAGAGTAGTGGCAAGGAGGAACTAATCAGTGTTTTCTGCTTATGAGGCAGAGCCACACCCTTTTTCACCCCATCTTTTCCAAACTACAGAAGTCCACATCTGGAGTGACATCATTAGAACAACAGAGCTGCAGACAAAGCGATCTTTTCATGTGATTTATATCACATTACTACTGGGACAGGGGGCCACTGGCTTTAATGTGAAATATGATATTTATCACAGTGTATAAGAGGAGAAATTCTGGATTTCATTTATAATCTTACAATGTTATGACAAAATGAGAGAAATGTGAATGCAGAATCTACTCACAAAGGGACCAATCTGTGCATATATATATATATATACTAGAAGAGCCAGCAAACACGAGATGGGGTTTGTCAATAAAAACAGCATCTGACCAAACGTCTGAACAGCGTTTGTTGTAGTGCCAACACCTGACAGCCAACCATGCATGGACAGCAAGAGCTTGACACTGGCCATAGCAACAAAAGCATTGTCAGTACGGACCCCTGAGGAGATCAATTTGCTCTCCTCTGGTTCCAGGCCTTTCAGCAGGGTTGAATAGAGGACAAAGGGCCGTTCGTGGCAGCAGGAGGCTCAGCAATGTTTCTCTAATGGGGTGTAAAGACAAACAATCATTGGGATGAGACACGGCTTTGTTATTGTGATGAGCCTGTGATTTACACCTGGATCATTCCTCCTGATGGGGGATAATTAGTTTGAGATTTCTGTGATCACTAACAAGTTATAAAGCAAGTGTGAGTGGGCCTGTCTGTGCATGGGGGAGTGATGAAACTCCCAAGAAAAAGAAAGCACCAATTTGATTCCCCAAAGCCTTTATTACAGTCAAATGCTTTTCTTCTTGTAGCTCACCATGTAACTAATTAAAATAAACCTGTATGTGAAACCGGGCTGTAGCTTCTTATGCATTATGCATGATTCACAAAATCTCTGTGAAAATTGTAACATATTGATTTAAAATAAGCTGTTACGTGAATGTTTTTCTTTGGTAAAATTCAAATTCTTTAAAAAAAAAACAAAAAAAAAAAACCAAAGGCTAATGTTTCTTTTAAAAACGCGGTCCTAATCACCTGTCTGTGATCTTTTCTTAAATGTTATGATACACATCATCAAAAAGATTTTTAAAAAAATGCAACTTAGTAATTTGTACAAACATAAAGCGTTTTTGGAGCGCACTAGAAGTCACTGTTTATCCACATTTAGTTTCCCGATGTTATGCCTTTAAAGTCGAGATTTCTCTTCCCCAAAACACCTGAAAGCTGCTGTGGACCTGAGCCCTGGCAGCACACATCATGGCATTAACTGCTACGGTAACGATAAACGCTGGTTATGTGTGGGTGTTAACAGACGTACCGGGAAAAAACGTGCAGCACACGGGGAGGAGAAAAGAAAATCATTGAACGGGTTAATTTTGAGTCATACCAGACTTCGAGAGAAGTAGAAAAATGAGAAAAAAAAATTCCTCCGCCGCGGCGACACTGAGAGCGAAAACTTTAACTTTCCTCTTATCTTGTTCCCGAGATCAAACATACATCGAGTAACATTTTTTTCTAAACAGGCAATAAAGAAGCTAAACTTGGATATAAGGGCCATGTTTTAAATATATTTTGGTATAATTTTAAAGTTCCACGATAGAGCCTCACTGACTTCAGCGGAAGGATATGTGTTGCGTTTCCTCACTCGCGGTGACTTCAGTGACTGGGGAGCGTAGAGAGGTTGAAGACGGTACAGCCGCTGTGTGTGACTATTAGAAGTTTAACTTTATGTGAACGTTAAACAGTTTTAATGTAACGGGAAAGAACACGTAAAAAAAGTCGTGAAATGCTGTAACTCCGCGGCTAATTTTTATCATCTAATTTTTTTAATTCTTTTTTTTGCGTGCGCCATCTCCTACGAAACTTTTTGAGAAGTAACCAACCGTCCGGGGAGACAGCTCAAATTTGGTCTGGCGACCTTATGTGGATTTTACAGAAAATATGGAGCAGATACCCGTGTTCTCCCCGGGAAAGTCGCTAGCCGTTGTCTTCTGCTTCATCCAGCTCTCTCTGGGTAAGTTTCATATTGTGGCGAGGCTGCGGTGTTTTTCTAATAACTAACAACTTGTCATCACGTTTTGTTGCCTCTGCATCTGGGCGACACAAGGCAGACTTAGCATCTCTTTACACTACAGCGACAACACTTGTGTCTGACTAGCTAGTTAGGTGAGTTACGTTTTAAACAGTTACTCTTTAAAAAACAAAAACATTTTCCCTTCGACTAACTTTAGATTGATGTGTAAGTTAGGGCAAAGTTTAATCGTGGTTTGTGGTGATTTGTCGGGGTTTCCTTAGGTACTGCCGTGGCCTTTCGCCTAAAACACACGCTAGGTACCTTTACTTTGATTGTACTCTCGTATCCTTATGCCCACTGACTTTGCATTCATTCGGTTTAAAATAATATTAACAATTGCACACCTCCATGTGAAGCTATCTCACTTTGTGCCTAATTCAGTTATGGCGTGATTAATCTGGATACTACGGCCTATTACGGAGCTGTGTCGCACCGCTGCCCAGATGTTGAACAGCGAGAGCTAGAGAAAGAATTCAAAATGGACACTTAATGTTGTGTAGACTACTCAATTAAGAGAGTTGTGTCAGCGTTGAAGGAGTAGACACATTATCCGCCAGTATCACTGTAGTTAGGCAGACGTTATCCCCCTTTCACACCGAAAAGGTGTTGCTTTAGAGCACTTGAGTATTTGGGGGTTAAATGTCATGTGAGTGTATAGTGTGAATGTGCGTAAGAACTGAGAAATGTTAATGAAGTTCGTAGGAATGTCTGTCTAAATTATATAGATGTAATTTCTAGCAATATGTTAATTATGTAAATTAAACACATGCATATATGTTTAACAGCTGGTATCTTTGTCCTTTTACCATACTGTATAAATAGGAATAACTGTTTCATTAATCACAACTTAGTGTTTCCTAACCAATAGATTGTTCTTTTTGTTTGGACAATAACTTATTTTTAAAAGCAGTTAAAGATCTATTAAGTGTTTGGCTTACAGTAGCAAAATGGGTCTTGATGGAGGTCTACCACAAAAGCAGACAGTGATTTTATTTTGGTTAAAACACAGTTAACCAACTTATTACCTTACTGGTTTGGTCAAGGTAATATCCAAGGAGCAAAAACGTAAACAATACTGGCATTGCCCAATTGTTTATGGCTATATTTCATTGTTTACTGTGGTTTTACATAAGCTTGAAATATAGCCAAATATACTGAAAAATAGAAAATGTTTGTTCACACTGATTTGTGTATGTAAACATCGTTGCAATAGTCTGATTAAGATAAGGTACAACTCATTGCTAAACATCACGGGGATCTGGCTGGGGTTAGATGGGTTTACCTTCATTCTGAGGTCTTCTGTGGTTATGTGTTGCATCTACAGGTTACCCTTGCAGATGACCCTGAACCTTGACTTTTGGTGCTTTAAGGGTCAGGCATTTCTTTTATTCGAGTATTTAATTGTATGAAAATCCTCATTGGAGTGTGCTAAAATGATTTCACTCTTGTTATGAATCCTTTGCATAAAAAGAGTACAAAGGTGGGGAAATTGATTTTGCCTCACATGTTTTTGTAACCTTTCAGCTCAGAGTTGCTACCCTGCTCTTCTCTCTCACGGTTTTTATGGATTATAGGTGACTTGTGAACAGTAAAGTTACACAAAAGAAGACAGACAATGTAAAAGTGCTGCAGGCAGTGCAAGGAGAAGCACAGGAATGTTGTTGGTGTTTGACATTCCTCCCTCCCTCTCTCTTTCTCCCTCTCTCCTTCTCTTTCTCTCTCTTGCTCACACACACCATTTGCACCACAGTTGTCATCCTCATTTTTGATCTTGTTTCTTGCCAATAATGAACCTACAAATTGTCTGGACGCTGTCTTTGCCACATCCTTTGATACATGCAAGTCAGCTATTCATGTGACAGGATGACATGTTAAAAGATTTTGATTGTCTTGATAGCACGAAGGAGGTTTCAGGTTAGTTAATTCACAATGAAAGTCTGCCAGATGTTTGTGGGTTGGCAGCTTTTAATGTGAAGCAGGGGATCACGAATCACAGCTCAGTCAGGGGAAATAGCGCAATGGTTTGACCTTATTCCCTAGCAGGGCCAGAGTGTTCTCATTCTTGAGGAAGCGTAGGTGCCATTGTTGTGGCACACGACACAGTGTTACCCCTGTGCTGTGGGCATGTGGATGGTTGCATATAATTGCCCAGTGCAAACGGCAGACAGCTACCATGCGTGTGTGTATCTATTTGCGTGTGTGTTTGTATTGCATTGTAGATACAAACTGACAAAGACCAGCAATTGTACCACCCGTGGTTTACTTGCGTCTGACCCAAGCTGCAGCCTGGTGTGAAATATGATTTATCTGCAACAGCCTTTGCCCAGTGCAATGAAGACAAAGATGTTTATTGAGCAACCCACAACACTACATTATTTACTGACCACCAGCTCTACCTACTCACTGTAGTTGTGTTAATAATAAAGTGACTTGAAGCATCCTATCTGTGACACCACCCAACCCTCTGTTTGTTTTTTTTTCATACAGCCTCAGTAAGATAAATTTCTCATGTCTTTATTGTGGTCATATTTCACATTGCATACAGTTAAGTTAGTAGTGTAGTTACACAGCTCTTCCTCATGTGTTTTGCCTCCCGTTATTTGTTTATTGTAGTAGTAATAATAAAAAAAAAAACATTTGGATAACCACATGAGTCAGTGGGAACCTTTGAGGCACTGCCTTCTGTATATATTTGGTTTTGCATTTACATGCACATATACAGTGAATGTGGCCTCTCTCTCTAGTAACTTCTCCAAAGAATACATGCAAATATATAGACTTAGTGCTGTTAAGGTCTTGAAGTTGGTTAGCAGTCAAGATAAAAGTCAAAGTTATGGGCCTGCTACCATTGTTCTGCGTAGTGCTGAAACCACCAATTCTTACTAAACCAGTTTTCTCTTAGTGACTTTGATACACACACATTAAATACACTTCAGGCAAAAAAAAAGAATGAAGCTGTGTGCACGCCCTACATGAACCGCATGCACCATTACTATAGGAGGCAGAGTTTGTGGCTGTGAAGGTCGAGGGGATTACAGAGAGTTGTGTCTGCACTGTTGAACAGGTTAGCAAATTAACAGGGAATTACTGTGGCCTGCATTCCTTGGCCAACACAGCGCCGTAATCCTGGAAACAGGCAGGCAGGGCGCATGGAGTAATGAACCAAGTAGTGCACATCAGGTAGGAGGAGGAGGGAAACTACATGGAAAAGCTTAAAAAGAAATGCTTTGCAATAATTAATTGCAGTCCTGTGTTTAATATTCAGTTAATCAGAAACTTGGTACTGTAATCACTTTCATTTCAGTACTTGGTTGTGAATTAACTAGACTCTGTGCTCTTTAAATCTGAAATTAATGTTTTTTCTAGCAGTAGAAATGATAGTCTAGCTGTGCTGCAATAGTGACTCATCTACCACTGTAATAAACCTGTTATCTTCACACCTATGGTCTGATTACATGAAAAAGATTAGATATTTTTACCTTCTGAAATATAAGATAGTGTTGCCTAAAATTCACCTTGAGTTGTTGAAAACCTGATGCAATGTTAATGAGAACTGTTACAGCTTAGGATCTGAGTTAGACATGCACTACAATTTAAAAAACAAACAAACAAAAAGAAACGGACACAATAGGAACAACTAAAATATGTGAGACAAAAAAAAACACCTGGTGGAACAGCTCATAACTAATTAGATTATTTAGGTTGCAAAGCCAACATCTGTATTGCATTAGTACACATGGCATGGGTAACTTGCACATTAGTGAAGGCACTGATTGATATACAGGTTAACCACCAAAACTCGCTGCCAGACAGCCAAAATCTTTTTCAGGAAAAGCCTTGCGTATTTCAGCGAGACAGTGCCAAACCACATCCTGTGAGTATTCCAGCAGCTTCACTCTGTAGTACCAGAGTCCAGACCTGTCACACATTGAAAACATTTGGCACACTAGGAAACCAAGATATGAAAAAGAATGTCTCAAACTGATGAGCAAGTTAAGTATGGGAAAACATTTTGCTTTCAAAACTACAGAAATTGGTTTACTCAGTTTTGACTCTCAACTTCTTAAAAACATGTTGCTGGAATCAAATAGAAAATGAGCATATATTAAAAAAATAAATTAATTCAACAAAATGCTAAATTTATCGTTCAAAGGTTTGGAGTTTAAAAAACTTAAATCATTTATTGCATGTTTATTTACATTTACTATCTAATACTTTTGTTCACAGTGGTAGAAATAGGGTCAGAAAGGGCCAGCTTTTTTTTCCGTAAGATTCTGAGCGATCTAGGGAAAGTCCCTAAATTTGTCTTGTCTGGATTACTCTTTTTGTTTCCTTCTTTCTCTTTTCCCTTCAACACATGCACGCACACACACGCTGAGAAAGCGAGCCAGCGGTGTATCCTGCTGTTCTGCTGTACAAAAACACCTCAGCCCTGCTCCATACACTCAGCTGAGACTCTTCCAACTTTTTCAGGCAATAAAAAACAGCGAGGCACTTGGTTGGTCAGCAGGGTAATTACTGAATCGTTTTTTCCCCTATATCTTAACCTCAGTCAGGATTTTTGTCCTCCATCTTAACCCAATTTTCATCAATTAAAGCAAATGACTACTTTAAATGTTTTGTGCAAGTCAGTGGTTCACCCATGCATTTCTAATGAATAGGTTCATAAAAAGTTTTCACTGATTTAACAGAAGGCAGTGAAAGTTTTGGGACAGCTGGTGTACTCAGAGTGCACTCAGTTACATCAAACAGTGCTTTGGATATAGACTTGGGTATTTTAATACAGATAGTCTTGCATTTAAATGTGCCTTGATCTCTCCTGATAAAAATACACAAGATCAGCTCCAGACAACCTAGTTAAGCATTTTACTGTTTCTGCTGGCACTTACCAATTTCGTACAGTAGGACACCACCCTCAGTCTGAAGCAGACCTGGAAGACTTGAGCTTAAAAGCCCGTTCTTGGTTTTCCTGCTTGGTACCTCCGCTGTTTGTGTGGGCCAGTAAAGCTTCCCTAAGGGTAACAGTGTTTAGTTTGAGCTTTGTCTCCTATCTCACATGCTGAGCTAAGGGTATTTTATTGCATGTTACCATGACAACTGCTTGGCCTGCTGGATATGGAGGCTTGTACAGCAATTCCAGGAAATGGGGTTACTTCCTCACTCAGCGCGAACAACTTCCTGCCCTCGGCTGTATGAGTATTTGCCAGTACTCTGGGACACCCATTCGTGTGCTGTCTTTGTCTGTAGTTTCATAATTACTTCCCCATATCAATCCACAGCTATTAGCTCAAACCCTATCTCCAGCTCCTCTCCCTCTCTCAGACTCACTACCTATTTGTCTTTTTTTCCCTTCTTTTTCTTCTCATGACATTGTTTGAGCTCTTTCGGGACCTGTTATGGTAGCTTATAAAGTGAGCACCACCAACCAGACTCCACTTGGACTGTGGTTTCTGCCTTTTCTTTACATAGATTTTTATTACATTTAAGTCTTAACATTTTTAGCTTTTAAGGTTTTCAAAAGAAAATATAGCATGTTTAAAAGCGCACATTGGTTTGAGGGTTTCCACTAGTGTATTGCAAACCTGACAGCCTGCTGGACATAAACATTAAGGACTATGTTCTTTAAGGTGTTTTAGACATATAATATAAGCTTTTAATCCTATTAGCCATTCCCAGATAATGTTATTGCTCAATACTGTTTAGCTTTAGTAGTTCAGCTGATAATTGTTCTCTAAATGTTTACTAATTAGTAAACTAAATCATTCAGCACTGTATAGTATAAAGGTTAATCGTGATTAGTTAGTGTCTACTGGTATAACGCATCTTACTTTTTTGTCTTTTTCTTAGTAAAAGCTGCATCAGTGGAGCTCCACTGCTAGGTTGCCACATATTGTGTGGTATGATAGGAGGAGAGAGCATCAAGTACACATCACACCAGTGTGAGCATCACTTTCACCCCTGAACTACATGCTGTCACAATAATGGACAGATATGTTGATTATGACTGTGGCTGTCTCTTGTGTGAGTTGCTTGGCTCACTAAAAAACATGATTGTTTTGGAGAATGTACTGATGGCAATAAGATATATTAGACATATTAGTATTTTATCTTACATCTACATTTCTAATATGCAAGACATCCTTCTGTGAAGCATTTTCGCTATTTCCAAATCCAGAAGTGAGATTTCTCTCTTGAAGGCTGTGTTACCACAGCTCATAGTGACATTTTCATGTTCAAAAATTTTGTGACACTTTCACCAGAGTCAGTGCCAACATTGCTCATTGCTACCAGTGTAACAAGTCCTTTGTGTATCACTGCTCTCTCAGCCACTGTTGTATTTATGCCTGACTCTTCACCAGCGTGACCTATGTCACCATGACAGAATGCTGTCACTTTAACACTGATGAAACTTACAATGTTCTAAGCCTGAAAAAGGCTTCTGACAAACTAATTAGTGTCATCTTGAGATGACAATAATGATAAAAGGCTGCTGTGTCAACAGTGATGGGCTTGCCTTTCCTCAACACACTCAATACATTGGAAACTAGAACGTGTGCTGCAATTTTGAAGGCAAGGGTTGGGTTAGTTTAGAACAAGTTGAACATTAGCTAATGACTTTACTGATACAGGGCCAAGTTAAAACAAAAAATCCAAAATACCAAAAAAAAAAAAAACCAGACAGTTGTTGTTTTATTTTGCATTTTGAGTTATATCCCATCATGACATCAGATAATTCCAAAATCTCTTTCACGCCATGTTTACAATCATAATCACAGCTGGTGTGATTATGGATGTGATCTTCTAGCTCCTTTTATAGTGGATAAAACCCCACTAAAATCCACAAACCTGGCTTTTGTCTACCATGTGAAAGGGCAGAAGTAGCTGTTTTTCCCAGGTTAAATGAATCTGTAGTAGTCAGTCGGTATTTATTAGCTTCTCTTCTGACCAATATTGATGAAAACAGGATGCCTGGATCAGCATGCAAATTTTTCACTGCAGTATCTCACATGCTCATCGAGAGTGTGCAAAAAATACATAGGGATTATAAGTGATGTGCAAAGGCAATATGCAAACGATGTTATTTGGGACCAAGGCAGGAAATGGTTACATTTAAACAAGCACATAAAAGATCAGAATCCAGATCTGTTCAAAGAATTCAAGTTGAGGAAGTTTCAGTTCACAGTAACAACATCCAGAGTGTACGTTAGCTTTTTGTTTGAGACAGCTTGCACTGTTGTTGTGAATCAACTTTGTTTCTTAGGCTAAAATTTTTACAATGGCTAGCATTAAATGCTCATTCTGATGTAATGTAACTATAACATTAGTAGGCTACTTAGCATCCTAACATTTCAGTCTGTCTTGTCAACAGAATATTAACATTAACATTTTATATTAACATTTTAAATAAATGATCAGCCACTATGTCAGTCTTTTAAAAAGACTTTTTTCCATCCATCCATTTTCTTCCGCTTATCCGGGGCCAGGTCGCGGGGGCAGCAGCCTAAGCAGAGAAGCCCAGACCTCCCTCACCCCAGCCACCTCCTCTAGCTTATCCGGGGGAACACCGAGGCGTTCCCAGGCCAGCTGAGAGATATAATCTCTCCAGCGTGTCCTGGGCCTGCCCCGGGGCCTCCTCCCGGTGGTACATGCCCGGAACACCTCCCCCAGAAGGCGTCCAGGAGGCATCCTCGTCAGATGCCCGAACCACCTCAACTGGCTCCTTTCGATGTGGAGGAGTAGCGGCTCTACTCTGAGCCCCTCCCGGATGGCTACATGGAAACATAAAATAATAAATTATTTTATGTTTTAGTACGTGGGATGATCATTTTGTTTTTGGTATCGAAAGGGGTATCAAGAATCATGTAATTCTACTGGTGTTGGTACCAACTTCTAAATTTCTGGTGTTGTGACATCCCTACAACAGATCCATTTTACAGACTCAAGTAAGGTCTGTACTGCAATGAACTGAATTGAATTCCTTTATTGTACACAGTACAACGAAATTCAAAATAAACATCCAAGTTCTCTTTGCAAGTTATT